>BSBK01004928.1:0-125000 GCA_027943335.1 Chamaecyparis obtusa | reverse complement strand
AGGGAAACACATTTGATGTTGCGATGGTATGAAGGGGATAATTTGGAAAAGTTGTAAGTTTTATTCGAACAGCAAGTTCGATGGGATTAGCATGAGATAAATGTTTTGGGCTTGTTTACCGTAAGCCAGGGCATGGCACTGTAGTTGCTCCTTTATTATTTTAAAACTGATCTTTGCATATTTTAGTATATTCAAAGCCGCCTAAAATGTTAGTGGATACGGCATCATTAAGGAGCTTTAATGATCTGGGAGTTGCCGCCATTTGTGTGGAGTTCTTCTCTGGATCATGTCGGTTCAGTTTTGGAATCACTAATGTCATTGTTTTAGTTTGTTAGTTTTAAGCCAATCTCTGGCTATCTCTATGGCTATATGCTCGGCTGGTGTGTGGGTTCGAAGGGTTCTTTCCTCTTTTTATTCATGGCTTTACTAGTCTATACTCGCAGCCTTAGAACTCTTCTCTGTGAACTCATTCGGTTTTGTACATTTTATCTTGGGGATTTGGTGAATTTGGCTTCCTTCTTTGTTGCTTTCAACAACTTTGATTTGAGCAATGCTCTATTGATTCTGGCATAACTTTGAAGGGATATTGGTTACTGTTGCGAGCTGGTTTGGAGGGACAGCAGCTTCTCCACTTCTTGCCACAAGCTCGGTGTAGTATCAAGTTTTGATACTCTCTGCTTTTTCAAAGGTCAGGGCCAGCATTCTAACCCTTACCTTATATGTTTATGGAATAAACATTTTGTTCTATATTAGCTCTGTGTATAAACTCCATTTTGCATGCTCTGCTACTTTCAATTTTAAAAAGGGTTTTGTAATATGTAAACCGAAGAAAGAGGTTCTGATTGCATAGAGTTTACTCAACTTCAAAATCTTTGAAAAACAATGAGGTTATTACGGAGTATGACATTTACTATTATGGGTATTTGCTATGAACTATGACCGTTAAATTATATGAATCTCTATTGTTAAAAGATGATTTGGACAGTTTTGTTAGCTACATCTGGTATGGGAAAAATTTTTGAGCTGTCTTATATATATATAGTTGTAGGGTTTGAAACGCAAGTTAGTGAGAATCTCTACATTTATGTAATAGGAAATTAAAACATGTAATATCAGTCTTTTGCTAAACGTTAGAAACATTGTTAGTAGATAACATGTTCATTGGACTTTTCATGTTGTTTAATGTGAAACAATGATTTGGTTCTGTGTGAATAGCCTCGGCACTTGTAGATTCAACTATCTCAGAAAATTTATAGAATATGTGGTTTAGTATTTTAAACCCATTTGCATTCCTGTAGGGTTGAATGGCCATATAGGGTGAATCATTTCATATTGGTTAAAATAGAAATACTTATATCTGCCAGCTTGAGAGTCGATGTTGAAACGTAGATGGGATTCTCTTGACTTTTAGTTTTGGATTTATGGGCAGAGTGTTAAGTCAGCTTGTGTGGTCTTTTGGGGAAATTGAACTTGAACTGTAGATTAGTTAGAAGTGTGAATGTTGTATAATGGTCAAAATTTCATTTGACACTTAGTTGGATCCGTAATTTTCATGCCATTTGTAGAAAAGGTTAATTTCAAACTTGGCATCATATTCAAATCTGTCTTCGATAGGAACATTGGGTTGGTAATGGGATTACAAAGGGTTGTAATTCACTTATAGTATTGGGTTCCTTAATAGCAAATAATATTGTTCAATGTTTTTGCTGAGCATTGTATCTTTCGATTAGAATGTAATGAAAGTTACACTGCTGCATTTGTTTTAAAACAGTAGAATGCTTATAACTGATTATATATACAATTGGGAACTTTAGATTCTATTGTCTTTCAAAAAAGGAATAGCAAGTTCATTTATATGAAAATTAGTTTATTACAATCGGGTTAAAGTTATTACAGTTACCTCTTATGAACATTGAAAATAAATGAAGTGTTCACTGTTGTGTGAAACAGATAATACACTAATCAATAAGTCATTTTTACATTAAATTGAGATTGTGGAATAAAATGATTCAGATTGGTTTATTATTGAATAATTTTATATGAGACTTTTCTATGTCTTTTAGTTTAAAAATATGATTATATTTCTAAAATAGGGAAGTACAATAGAGAAACTCATGCTTGAATTCTGGAAATCTATATTTGAAACAGCAAGATGTTGTTATATGTAATAATTGTCTGTTGTTACCTTGAGTTTGATTATAAGCAAGATTTTTTTATTTGCATGACCATAATATGAAGCACGTATTATATGATGTGAAGTTTCATTATTATTTGATTATTATAATGGAATGGTCAATTGGATGTGGATTAGTGTTGAGGTTTGCTCACAAAACTAATTTAAATAGTCTATAAACTAATAGTGTTGTGAGCACAGATTATTAGCTTATATGCTATTGATATTAGGTTTGTGATATAAACCTAATGCTAACCCATTGGTACCAATTTGTATCTTGTGGAATAATGATGGAGTTAATACATGGATACACTATTTACTAAATTCCTTATTTGTTCTGTTACTCTGTTAGTTGGATAGATGAGAAATATGAAGTGGAAAGTAGATATAAATTTTGTATCTCTGATCTGTTCCACTGCCAGAATGTAGAATCATGTGGAATAATAGATTTGATTTCTATTTACATGTACATATCTGGATATTTCAGTTATTATGATAAGAATTCAGTTGATGACCAGATAAATAGGTGGCTGAATTTGGATAACCAGTTCAGTTTTCAAGTGATAATCCTTAAAATTATTGGGTTGGGAATTAATACTAAAAAAATAAGTGTGCCTCTCCGATGACTGAGATCTACATGGTCAAATTTAGAGTATGGGGCTAAGGTACTGTTACGTTTTTAAAATGAGTACAACAGACACCTTTCATTGTACGTTTATCACGAGCATTCCATTGAATGTAGAAACGTGAAACTATAGTAATGACACCACAGCAGATAGGTGTATCAATGGTTCACTATTCTTTTGAAATTTATTTTTTGCATTGTCGATTATTGGAATATTTGATTGCATGTGGAATTTCTATTACTGTGTTTGCAATATGATTATTTTGATATCATGTTTATATGGTACTAACCAATGATGCAGGTGGCATATGGTTGTTCCTTTGTGTATATATGTTGAACCCTTTTCTTGTCTTTGTGGTTGTATTGATGGTGTTTTCAGGTTCTGTTAGAGATGGACCAATCTAGAATAAGAGGCTTGCCTTGGATTGCTCTCTTGAACTGAAATAAGCATTTGGCTCTATAGTCAAAGTGGTGTACTCTTGTTGGAATGGTTAAATCATTATATTGAGATAAAAATTCTTATGTACGTTGACAATATTGATATTGAATATCCTAGAGTATTACAGTTGATGAAATTTGTATTGCGTTGTTTAAATAAAAAAAAATTTGGTGTTTAGTTGAGATTCTCTATTGTTGTGAATGCTCTTTAATGTTTGGAGTGGTGTTACATTTGGTAGTAGAGCGAATCGGGTTCAACTCTCGGAGCTCTGGGTGTTTTGGTCTCGTTATAGGTTCCGCTGTGTTTGGTTAGTACGGAGTACCTAAGTAGTAGGACTCTATTGGATAAATGACCAATGAATGCACTTAGGATCTTGAGTGTTACAAGAGGTTGATAAAAGAGTTCTTTGAGGTACCCTAGTGAAGTTTTGACTTAAATCAATAGCCTTAATTCTTGCAGGGATCTGCACCCAAGATTGGTGAAGTGGTGAGATTCTGATGAGAGTAGTATAAGGAATTAGATAGTCCGTGAAGTGGTAGTATGTCCTAACCAAGAGGTTGGATCACCACTTTGAAAATCTTTTGTATTTAGAGGTTGATTGAGTTAAAGTATGGCAAATCTTTCATGATTCGAAAGTGAATTGAGAATGGCGCCCTCAATTTCGTAGAGTAATACTCCTTTGATGTGGCTAGGATTGGTCACAATAGTGACTTGAATATATTTATTCTATTTTTGAAGGAATTTTCCTCTTTGGTGACGGTGGATCAAGATAATTTTGGTCAATTTCTTGGATTGGTCTCCAACTTGACGATTTAATTTATGTTTTGCGACCCCCTTTTTATATTTAATTTATGGATTGTGATTTTCTTTAATACCTTGGGTTTGATAAAACATTATTTAATTGTTGAGATTGGAACTCGACTGTTATTTTCAGCTCATTTTTTTTTTTTTTTTTTGGAGAGACTAAATGTGTTCTTTTAGCACTGGCCACCACATTCTTTCATTTATCGTTGTTCGTGAAAGGAGTATGTACTTAGAATCATGGTTGAAAATGTCAATTGAGTATCCTTTAGGAAAATACTTTCCTAGATCTGGAGGGATAGTGCTACCTTAGGATGATTTCCATGATGATTTCCTTCAAAGAATTTTATCACCAGAATGCTTTAGAAATTTGTAGTAATCATCCTAGTGGGGGAGTTAGTGTGTTGCTGATATCTATTTGATGCAACAATCGTGCTTTGAAGCAAGAGATTGATTTGGATGTAATTCCTAGGTTTATAGGAAAGATCGTATGTTAGTATATGATTCGATCTCGAGATCTTGGTTGACTTAATAATGATATCGGAAGATCTAAATGTTGTTATGTCAACAGGAAAAAGATCAAATGAGGATTCGTAATTCAATTATTAGATGTATTATTCGGGAATTCAATTGCTGATCTTAGATAGGGGTGGACTGACAGTATAAGTAATACCTTGATTGGCAAAAAAAAAGGTAATACTTTGTCAGTTGTATTAATAAGAAGGTTAGGATGTCCAATTTGGGAAGCATTCAATATTCATGACCTTACCCTATACTATCACAAGGATGAAGTTAGGGAGTACAAGGTACTGCTCTATTTCTGAAATTGATCTAAAGGAAATAGAGATCCCGCATTGTGTTGACCGCGTACTCTTGGGTACAGAATCAGTGAACCGTGTACACCATATTTGGGTACAGATTCAGGAAAACTGCGTATACCAGATGGGTACAATATCGGGAGACCAGTGCGATGACACCTCAGTAGATCTATAGATCACCAATTTGATATTCCTTGGGTTGGGTTCTACGAAGAGATTTTGAATATCCTAAGGGCAAATGTTTTGAGTTTCAAACAAATGTTTGGTTAAAGTTAGATGTAATTATTACGTGACTGTTTGATGTGTTCCTGAGAATACTTGTGATGAACATATATCGGGGTGGCTGAATATGGTAAATCCTATTCAGTTAATTAAATTCAGTGAAAACTTTAAAATGAACTAGGTGGGATCATACATTTAAGAAGATAATGATTCTCTATTACGTTATTTGATGAGTACAATGGGAAATATCCATTACGTCATTTGACGAGTACAATGGAGAATTCCACTATGTTGTTGTCTATGAGCATGCCAAATATGGATGCAGTATCTTAGCGCCATAGTGATAACACCTCAGTATATATATGGTTCATTTACAAATTATTCTTAATGCGAGTCTATTGTTTGACCAAACATTGATGTTTATGTTGCTGATTACTCCTATCTCTATTCTGGAATGACATATTGAGGTTGTCTTCCTAGGCACAGTAAATAAACACCAGATGATTTGTGACACTTGTTGGATGACCATGTTAACCACCCTATCGTATAATTTATTATTTTGTTCTTGATGTAAAATGTATGTTAACATTTTGAGATTATCCTTAATCTCAATATTAGAAGTATTAGGACTTGCATGTTATTTATTAGGACTTGCATGTTATTTAGGAAAGATATATTCATTTACATGTTATTTAAGGAAGATATATTCAGTTGCATGTTATTTAAGGAAGATATATTCAGTTGCATGTTATTTAAGAAAGACATGTTTACTTGCATGTTATTTAAGGAAGATATATTTAGTTGCATGTTATTTAGGAAAGATATATTCAATTACATGTCCTTAAAGGAAGATATATTCAATTACATGTTATTTAAGGAAGGTATATTTACTTACATGTTATTTAAAAAGACATATTTAATTGCATATCATTTTGGAAAGATATATTCACTTACATGTTATTAAGAAAGATATATTTATTTGCATGTAGCAGTACTCTATATTTAGAAATTCTATTTTTTAGAAATTAAAAATTTTTTAAAAAAAAATTTAAAAAAAAAATCTTTTTGGAATTTGCATTTAGCGATACTCTATATTTAAAAAATCTATTTTTAGAAAAAAAAAATTAAAATAATTAAATTTTTTTCATACACGTGAATTCTTTAAAAAAAATAAAAATAATAATAATAATGATATATAATTAAGTATTATTTGATGAGAATTTAATGTTGATGTGTTTATTATGGGTATGGTTGGTTGTTGTATTTGATTGTTGATATGGGTAGCATTAAGTTGACTTTTAAGAATTGTTATTAGAGGCTTGGGGTTTTACCTTTTTACTATGGCATAAATATTTACAGTGTCTATAATGTGATAATGGTTTTGATCTTTTTACCTAACCTTTGTTCATTTTAAACTCATTATTTAGTGAACTCTTTAAGAGAGTATGTTTTTATGATGTTATGGTTTAAGGACTAGTATAGATTTTGTGATGTGATGGTTTGAGGACTAGTATGTGTTCTAGATATCTTTTATGAAACTAAATTTGATTATCATTTTTTTTATTTATATGATGATTTTATGACTTATGAGCTTAGGGTAGGTTATCTAGGTGTATATATGAGAGTGACTTGTAATAAGCAACGGGGCCCACAAGTGGTTGGGGTCCACATAAAGCAAATGAATTGATTAGTAGATATGCAGTGAAGTGACCAAAAGTTGTGTGAGCTGAATAGATGGGACAAAGGGTGCCAACATAAGTTAATAAGTCAACTTTGAGTGTGTGGTATCAGGAGATCTATTGAGATATGTATGATGGGACAAATGGGTATGTGTGGATTTGATGTGACAGTGCTATTTAACGTGTAGGCATCTAAATAGGGTGGAAAGTCTTATGTTAATCCTCTATTTGGGTTTCATTATTTGTACATGGATCAGTATACTTTAATCATACAACTTAGTAATAAGCACTATAGATTTAGTCACAGATCTAACAACTACTAAATGATTTCAGGATGACTTATTATGTTTTATATATTTTGTTATGTTTTACATATAAATAATTCAAATATTAACTAATAGTTTTATATTTAATATCTAATAAGTAATTGGTTTAAATATGATTAATTTTTGAATAACATCCTCCTAAGTATTGGGTCTTTAACTACACCATTGTGGGCCCCTAGTCGTCCCACTCATATCACATGTATAGGACCTCGCATACACATCAGACCCTCTCCCCTAATCACCATGCAACATTATTTATTTTTTCCCCTAATGTTGTAGGTGTTGGAGCTCTAAATTTTGGGCAAAATTTGGAGTCCTATATAGTGATAAAACCCTAAAAGATGGCCTCTTAAACTCCATGCCCAATAATTACTGATGGAGTACATGAAATGGGATGAAACAATTATATTAATTTTCAATTAAAAATTTGAGAGATTAAGGAAGGAATCTCTGTGACAAGAAAAATCAAAATTCTATGATCAAAGCCTTCAGAAAATGCTGGAATTTCGACCTGCTACAAAGATGATGCCGACAGAGGCTGAAGATGGTCAAATTTTAAAAATCTAAAAAAGACCCAATTCGAGAAATCAAATTTCCTATTTTCATTAAAAATCTTAGCTTTCCACAAGGTGTTTAGATTTTTTGACCAGACCCAAATCTGAAAGTTAGGTAGTTATTTTTTAGTTAGTTTATTATTTTTTCAAAATAATTTGTAATAAGGGTGTGTCTTTTCACCCTAAAGAGATGTGAAAGCCACTCAAACATGTATATATACATAATTGAAAATGAAAAGATAGAAGACAATACAAGATATATTTTCATAGAATAGAATTTCATAAACAACTGCAACTATGAACTCTTATGTACCAGTTTTTCAACATCAATAAAGATAAGTGCTCTTCTTTTTATTTGTGGTTATAAGTTATATGTTTTCAATTAGTCTTTCGGATATTCTATTAAATAAAGTGTTTCATTGTGTTGAATTCCCTAAGTATCATAATTCAAAATTAATATATACAACTCGAATATCAATTGTATGGTTTGTGAACCTACCATTGTTCTTATCGGTCTCTTAATTTGAGTTAAACTTGATAGGATTAGTTGTGTAAATTGATTTGAATTGTGAATCAAGTGGAAGCCTCTGAAATGATGGTCTTGTCTTATTAAAGCAAGTTTTTTAAAACCATCTCTGATCGTACATAGGATTGAAAGTTTTTTGACTCTATAGCCCAAGTATTTAGAAGGCACTGATCTAATCATTATTTGGAAATTGTCATCTAGTTCATACTTTGTAGTTTATAGATCACTAAATCATTATTTCAAAAGCATTACTTTTAATTCTTTAGTATAATCCATTTAGTCAAGTATTATAGAATAGGGATTTTTAGGAGATTAGTTTCTTTCTTCAAAGGATCATTCACCACCTTTGGAGGAACTTTGTTTGTTTATGTACGTAGTTGTGTGACACAAATAATTTAGTAATTCAAAGTGAATTTGGGCCTACTAGCCTTGGCTTGATTAAGCCAAAATTGTAGAGGTATCAAGTGGTGCATCAGCATTTTACCTGTCAATTGGCCAAAAGAAAATCATCATTTTTGGGCACCAACAAATTGGCAACTTTGCTGGGGAGAGTTGCTCACAATATATATTGTGAAGTTACCTAGAATTTCAGATTTCGCAGATCAGAATCAGAAAGTAGTTATATTAGTTTGTTTGGAAGCACACTCTATTGGAAGAAAGAACCTAGAAGCAAGACATTCCTCAAATGAGGTAGCAACTCTATTCAATAAAGCATTTCAATCAGTGACTCTACTGAGGAAGAAGACCAAGAAGGAGATAAGTAAAGTTTTCCTCTTTGAAAGAGGTGGCGACTATTGTCAAGAACCTAATGTATAAAGAAACAACTTACTACTGTAATACCCCAAAAATGGGCTATAGGTTCATTAACCTCCTATATCGACAATGCGAATGAAATCGACATCAAAGTCCTAACCTAAGGCACATCTGAACATCATCGAATCCTAATTGATTATCCTAAATTTTGCATTTGAGAATATTCCTAGTAATATTCTTAATTATCTTAATTATCTTTAATTTAATGATTATTTAGCGATAAATCTAATTTATTCTAAAGTTTGATTAATTGAATATTCTCAACATTTAATTGATTAGATTTAATTCTGCCACTTAATTGTTTAATTGAAGTTAATTCTATTTATTCTTAAATTGTATTATTTAATTTTGACAATAAATCCAAAATCCTATGAATAATTGATTAAATTCTTATTTAATTAATTAAAGCAAGTTGTCAATTTTTAATAATATTGTTTTTGAATAAAAGTTTGAAAAATGATTGATTAACCCATAAATCAATTGTTTTATTTTTTAAAATTAGTTAAGTTGGAAATAAATCACTTTATTATTAAAATAATTCATAAATAAATCATGCACAATCAAGAAAAGTAGACAACTATCAATTATCAATTAAATCTAAACTCTCTTTTGAGTTAAACTCTACTTTTACATGTTTTTGTGAGTTAAACATCTTTTATTTAAAAATAACTCAAAAATCAACCTGAGTTATTTGAGTGATTTATGGCTTTCTTCCATGCATCCTCAAAGCCCTAGATTTCTATAAAATCAAGGCTCAGCTCTTCTCAAATCATCTCATATTTTTGCATCCTCACGCTGTCGAATTGGAGACTGAAGAATCATCTTTGTGAATCCAAGCTATTGTGAGATCATTCTTGTTTTTGACTATTGCATATCATTTAGATTTCATCTTAGATTCTAGATTCATATCATTTCATAGAAAATTTAAAAAAATAGATTAACTGCATACATTCCATATCCATCTTTTGCATTCAAATCCTTCATTTAGGTGTCGTCAAGGTCATTAATCTCGATACAATATGAGAATACATACTCGCACCTATTAGAAGGTAGTAAATCGCCTGGTTAGTTTAGATTTCAATTACTTACATGATTTCGATGTCAGCTAACCTCTAATATTTTACTGAAGTGTTGTGTCTACAAATCAGGTACAAAATTCACACACACATTTTTAACACCTAGTGTGGGGCCCTGAAACGGGTTTCCCTTCATTTCTATCAATTTTCTATCTTTTGAGGTTAAGGGTTTCAAGGGTTCTGGTATACTCTGTAGGACGTTATTTTTTGTTTCTTTTTTGCTTGCAAAAAAAAAAAAGAAAAAAAAAATTTGGCACTTTTTCTATCAAAACTGTCTGTACATTGCGATTTTTAATTTCTGTCCGTACATTTATCGTACGAGTTTTGTTAGAAACTTGTATCAAGAGATACCCACTGTCGTACGACAGTTGATTTGATCGAGGCTTGTATCATCAGAAAAACATTATCGTTTGAAAGCTCGATTGTCGTATGATCTGATACCCAGTGTCATACGAGTTTCTGGACTGTCGTTTGGGAGGATACCCACTGTCGTACGACAATTGATTTGTTCAAGAATCGTATCAGCATGATCAAAGTGTCATTTGGAATCTAGACTGTCGTATGATCTGGTTTCTTGAAACGGGTTTCCAAATTCAATTCTATCAATTTCTATCTTTTTCTCCTCGGTTTCTATGCAAAACTATGATTTTTAATTTATATTTGTACAATCTTTGTACGAGTTTCTAACAAAAGTCATTTCGCACTATACACACTATCGTACAATAGTCTATTGGATCGAGGATTGTGTCGTACTGTACACACTATCATTTGAAAGTTCAACTATCATTTCACAAAACACCCAGTATTGTATGAGTTTCTGGACTGTCGTCTGGGAGCATACCCACTGTCGTACGAGTTTCAGACTGTCGTCTAGTAACAGACCCACTATCGTACGAGTTTCAGCATCAGGTTTCAACTGTCGTTTCATTTTTCAGGGCAGTTTGTCATATTTGATTTTCAGATTTTGACTAATAGCTAATCTTAACAATTGAAATTCTCTATTTTTTATTAACTCCTGTTGGTTTTGATTGGAAAAAGTGCAAGAATTGCTAAAAATAGGTAAAAATCTACTAAGTGCGTTACGAGGAATTCAAGTAATCTTCTCAGCTGATAAGACTTCAATTTTGGATCTAAAACGAACATCTCATGTGTCTAGCTTGAGTGACTTTTATTGCTTTCCTATCATAAACTTCATTTGGGCTATAAAAATGAACATAGTTTGCTTTCAGCATCTTTGTTACACATAGTAATTAGGCCCCATGAACACTATTTGTGGATCTTGAGAGAGTGGGTTTCTAGCGAAACTCTTCTCAATGAAGGATCCCTTGTAGGTGGGGAGGATACTGAGGGAGTCTCACGTTCCATTAGATCCGTGTGTTTTCAACTTTTGATCGAGGCATTCTCTCTCTTGAGAGGTTAATAGATCATAAGGGGTTGACATCATAGATCTTTGTGAGATAATCTTGGTCTTAGCATGTCGGATTAATCTGTCTGCTTTGTTTGGGTTAAAAGTGAAAAGGCTAGGGGATTATGCTCTACTTCCTTTTTGGATAGTACCAGAAACCCAAATCCTTGAATCTGGAACCAGTCTCCATGTGGTATATTTTGTGAGTCACCTTTAGAGAGGGTTGATTGTAGTGGACATTCCCTTAATTGGGTCAACCACATTGACAGAACCTCAAGCGGTAATAGCCATTTTCGTCGTGGTAGTGACGACCACTATATAAATGTCCTGTTGGAAGAAATCTCCACAGGTGTGGTCTCTTGTTGGGTTGTCAGATCTCCCTAGCAAATCCTGAAGATTAAGTTCTCAAATTGTGTCAAAACCCCGGTGTGCCTAGATTGGAGTTCGCCCTCTTGGATCATAAAAGTTGCAGAGTCAAACCATTACTAAAAACCCTAGAGAGGCCAAATTTTCATTTTTCTAGGGTATATGTGCGTTATTGCAAAACTTTTTGGAACATACACAATTAGCGCTTCGGAGGATTAGAACAAATAAAATCACTTGATTGTTCATGCGCAAGGTTTCTTTTGCCCTTGTTCATTGTTTTCAGACATGCTTGAAATCACTTGCTTGTTGTTTTGCGTGCTTGTTTATCTATCTGGTTATTGAAAACAGACAAATATGTTACAATCCTCAAATCTGGACATTAAAATTTGCAAACAATCCAAATCTGAAAACTCAAAATTTGCAAAATCTAAAGTAAAATTCTTTTCTAGAGTCAAAAGTCATCTCAGGAGGTCAGAAAGTTATACAAGTTTCTATCAAGTGTCGTTTCATTACTACCCATCTGTCGTATGCTAAAGAACCCAGTATCGTACGAGTCTTTCTGCCAGTCAAATTTAAAAAGTCAAATCCTACTAGCAACTGTCGTACGAGCTTTTCAACTATTGTTTCATAGCATACCCAATGTCATACGAGTTTGCAGAGTGTCGTTTGGGAAAATTTTGAAAGTTGTCAGAAAATTGTCAGAATTGCTAGATACTTAGCTTTTTCAGCCTATTTCCAGAATCTGTCGAACAAATCACTGTGTCAGGAACAGAGCAGCAACTACTGAGAATCCAATCATTTTCCTAAAGTGGCCTTTTGAATCTGATTTAGCCTTCTGTTTAATCAATTTGATTCTTTATCATCTTGTGTCAAAACCTTGTCATAACTATCAATCTTCAATCAATCATCAAAATGACTAAGTGTTGTGATATCTTGTCTGCTATCTTTTGGGAATCTACCCATACATCTAGCGCACAGTATCCCTCATCTAAGTCATATCTATACTTCAACCAATCAAACCTTGACAAGGTTGCGTCATCTAGTCATCTTGATTCAATTCATTCTTTAGTTGTCTTCATCTTATTCTTTTGCTTCACCCAAGGTTAATGGTGGAAACTAGAGCTTCCTCCCACAAAAAATTTGGGGAAATATCTCATACTTTACCTTTGACTCACATAGGTCCAACTTTTGAGCAACTCCATGATTCTGGTCTTTACGAAGATGATGGTGCTGGCAACCTTCGATTAAAAACTGGTTACATTCCTCCTTCATCAACTCATGAAGGTACCCAACAAACCCCACATCAATCTATTCCAGGGGGTCTACAAACTCCTACCATGTCTCAAGTAGGGACAAAATTTGGCTCTCACAGAACTCGATCTCAACATGGTGCAGATCAGGAACCCACACCTGAAGAAATTGCTCAATATCAAAACGATGATAACTTCAAACGAATTATGAAGCATTTCTTGAAAGAAGATAGAGAGGCATACTTTTTACAATTAGCTCATCAAGGAGCTAAACTTCCTCCCAGCTTTAATGTTGAAGATATCATTACACATGAGGAAGAAACTCCACTCATAGCTATGGCGAAACAAATGCATGCCATGCAAGTCAAACTTAACAACCTTGAAAAAGAAAAGGAACCCAGGGAGTTCTCCATGGAGGCCCTATGTCCTTTTCCATTCGACAAAGACTTGTACATGCCACCATTCCCAAAAAGAGTGAAGATGCCTAAGTATGATAAGTATGATGGACACTCAGATCCTCAAGATCATGTCAGAGAATTTTGTACACAATCTATGGAGTTCATGCATGAACCAACCTATCTGATGCGTCTCTTCCCTCAATCTCTAGGGGGAGCAGCCATCCAATGGTTCTCTAGATTGCCTTCTACTATCAAAACTTTTGAGGAGTTGATCAAATTGTTTTATCAGCAATACTCCTACAACATTCAACATCCATTCACCATGATTGATATCTGTAATCTCAAGCAATATCCAGGAGAACCATTCCTAAGATTTCTCAAGAGATGGAGGAAGAAGTTCTCTCTATATGCTAGACCTATTCCAGAAATAGAAAAATTGGAAATCTTCATCAATAACCTTATTCTAGAAATCAATTATCCTCTACAAATGCAAGATCATACATCTTTTGATAAGATGGTGGACAATGCTATCAAAATCAAAAAAGTGCTTGTGAAAAAAAGAGAAATCACCCTTCAAAAAGACAAGTACGAATCTGGATCTAGTTCCAAAGATAAGAACAAAAATTGGAACAAGAACAAAGGCATCGTCACAGATGGCATTGTTAACACTATCCGTGCCCCATCAAAGGCACCAACCTACAACCTAACTCTTGGTTCCCAAGCCATTAAAGCTTTAGAACAAAAGTCATCTGAACCATTTCAAAAGAAGCCAGAATACAAATCTTGGGATAAACAGCGAAAGTTCACTCCTCTTGGAGAATCTTTAGAATCAGCTATGAAAACTCTACTAGCTGATAACATCATCTCTTTGCCAGTGATCCGACCACCTAATTCTGAGCCTAAGCCAAAATGGTGGAGAGAAAATGAATTATGTGATTTCCATCGAGGTAAAGGTCACAAAACTAATAACTGCTTACGGTTGAAACACACCATTCAAGATCTGATCGATAGTGGAGACATCACAGTTGACAATCCTAAGAGCAATAATGATCATACAGCATTCACAGAACCATTTCCGAAACATGGTCAAGAAGTTTCATCTTCTCCACCTAATATGGGGGCAAAAGTCAATTATGCTTACCCTGGAAATAATGCTACCATCAATATGGTTGAACCCTATCTCTCAGAGCATTGCAATGTCATCACAATTGTAAGAAGAGATAGACAAAATCAATCCACCAACGCAGTTACTTGATCACAAGCTCAGGCACATCTGAAAGGACAAATCCCAGATTCATCTAATGTCCCTAAGATACCCTTCAATCTTTCATCTGCTTCCAAACAGAAGTCTGCTTCCAAATCTTCCAATCCAAAGGATATGAGGCCTACATCTTATAGCATTGTCCAACAACTCCAGCACACTAATGCCAAAATCTCTATGTTTGAGTTGCTTCGAATATCTCCAACTCATAGAGCTATCCTAGACAAAGCTTTGCTCGGTTCCAATGTTCCTGATGACCTTGATTTAGATAGGTTCCAGACTATGGTTGGACATCTTAGATCTCCGCAATATATCTCCTTTTCAGAGGAAGATGACAACTCCTTGAGTCACCCACATAATCAGCCTTTGCATATAGAAGTCTTGATCCAAAACCATAGAGTCAAACGTGTGTTGATAGATGGAGGCGCTGGCCTAAACAGTTGTTCTTACAGCTTGATCGCACAATTGGGATTTTCAGAATTGGCTATTGATCCTAGAAAGAAAATAACTATCAAAGCCTATGATGAACAAGAAAGATCTTCTAAAGGCACCATTGTCTTACCTATCAAAGCAGGTCCAGTTATCAGAGATACTATATGTCAAGTGTTTGATCTACCTTTGGCTTACAACATTCTTCTAGGGAGACCATGGATACATGAAATGTAAGCTATTCCTTCTACATACCATCAATGTTTGAAGTTTCCTTATGAAGGAGTAGAGGTTACTATCCCCGCAGATCTGAATACAACTTGCAATACATTGAAGGAAAGTGTTGATAAGCTTGTTCCCAATAACAGAGAATCTTCTACTAAACAACTAAATGTTGCTTCAACATCCAAAATGGAAGACATTGCTAAAGAGGTCAATATCAAAGAAAATGGGATGGGAGAATATATTATAGAGCCAGTCTTATCTTTGACATCTCTCGCTATCTCACCTAAGTCTTATGGAAAATCTTTGAAACAGTCCAAGCCCGAACCTAGGGAACCTCTTGAAGCATATAAAAAGAATTTTGTGCTAGAACAAGTATCCAAGAAAGAGTTTAAAGAGGATGAAGCTGTGTTGTCATGGCTATACAAAGATGAACCTGAATCCCACAATGTTCAAACTAGCGACTCTACAGCACCACAGATCCCTTCTAAGTCATACGGTCTAGGAAATAAATTGATAGCTAAGATGGGATATCCAGGTCAAGGACCTCTAGGAGTCAGAGGAAAAGGTATTGTGGCACCTATTTCACATATAGGTAGGGCAAATAAGAATACTGTTGGCCTAGGCTTTAAGAAGAAACCCTATCACCTCAAAGGTAATTGTTCTCATGTCATAGAGTAGATCGCACAGGAGAACCTCTTCTTAAGAAAGAAGAAACAAAACCATTAGATAGTGATTCAGACAGCTCAAAACTCATCCCCAATGAAAAATTGCCTAAAGAGATCAAAGACCTTCTTGATGATAAAGATGATCCAATCAAAAGAATTAATGTAGTAGAAACACAAGAACCTACTATCAACCAAGAGATAGTTGCAACACACGAACCAGCTAATCTCGAAAACAATCAAGAAGAGGGAGGTGGTAGTGATTTTGAGACAGATTCCAATGAGTATGAATTCAAATCAGAATCTGAGGGTAACCTTTCTTGGGGTATTCACCCTGACTTTACTCATGTTCTAAGATTTCCTAGAGATCCTGAATCAGAAGCTGAATCAAATAACTATGAATGGGGAGCCATTCCAGAACCAGATGAGCTTATTACAGAGAAACATGTTGATGTTATTCACCAATATGCACCTAATCCCAATGTAAGTCTAGAGCGAAATGATGAACCTATCAAGTCTGATCCACCTATGGCTGAATTGGACTCCCACAATGACATTGAGCCTATTCACGAATTGAATGTCTTAAGTTGTAATATCACCTTTGAACTCGAGCGTCGGGTTAGGACCAATGATGACAGATCCATATCCGTAAACACTATCTCCCAATCTTTCCCCACTTTGACTATCCAATATCCAGAACTTATTGATCAAACCTCCACAAATATGAGCCATGGTATTTATACCATCCCAAATGACTATGCCCTTGCTTGCTACCTAAATGCAGTTGAGCCTATGAGTACTTCCATCAATGAACCGAGTGTTAGCATGACGGAGTCGGACATCAAATATCTTAGTCAAAAAAATAAGAATTAAAAAAAAAAAAAAAAAAAGAGTTCTGAGGGTGAAAACCACTTTGTGGCAGTCTCAGAACCTACAAAAGTAAAAATAAAAGATGTATCTGAAGGTGAAAACCTCTCTGAGGCACCTAAGGATGAGATATTTGATGTCCTTCTGAGTCATTTACAGGACAGATCTCCAGTTCTAATTGAGCCCACTCAATCTATCAATTTGGGTACAACAGAAGAACCATAGTTGATTCATGTAGCACAATCTTTATCAGAAGAAGAGAAGCAAAAATTTACAACATTCCTAACAGAGAAGAAGATCAACTTTGCATGGAAATATTCAGATATGCCAAGATTGGATCCTAATCTTATAATGCATCATTTATCTATAGCTCCAAATGTCAAACCTGTTAAACAAAAGTTGAGAAAGATGCATCCTCATGTTGCACTCTTGGTAAAAGCTGAATTAGAGAAGCTCCTAAAAGCCGGATTCATTCAAGTTATTGACTATGCAAAGTGGATCTCTAATATTGTACCTATTTCTAAACCAGATGGATCAATCAGAGTGTGCACAGACTTTAGAGATGTGAATAGAGCGTGCCCTAAGGATGATTTTCCACTACCTAACATTGATATGATAGTGGACATGACTGCGGGTTTTGAGATGTATTCCTTAATGGATGGTTTCTCTGGATATAATCAAATAAAAATTGCTCCAAAGGATCAAGAGAAAACTGCTTTCACATGTGCATGGGGCACCTTCTGTTGGAATGTCATGCCATTTAGGCTTAAAAATGTTGGTGCTACATATCAAAGAGCAATGACATCTATTTTCCATGACATGATGCATCGAACTATGGAAGATTATGTTGATGATACTTTAACAAAATCTATGATTAGAACTGAACATCTAAAAGACTTGAGCATGATCCTAGACAGAATGGAACAGTTTAGTCTCCGACTAAATCCTAAGAAGTGTGCTTTTGGTGTCACTTCTGGAAAGCTCTTAGGATACATAGTTTCAAAGAAGGGCATTGAAGTTGATCCAGCTAAAGTCAAGGCTATAATAGAGATGCAACCTCCCAAGAATATCAGTCAAATGAGAACCTTACAAGAGAGAGTACAATCTATCAGAAGATTCATATCACAACTTGTTGATATATCACAACCTTTTACAAAAATATTACATAAAGGTGTGACCTTTGCATGGAATGAAGAATGTGAGAACAACTTTAACCATATCAAGAAGTATCTATCAAATCCGCCTATCTTGATGCCTCACATTCATGGGAAGCCATTGATCCTATATGTCTCCGCTACAGATACATCACTGGGGGCATTGCTAGCACAGCATGATGAGAACAAAAAGGAACGAGCTATATACTATATCAGTAGAACATTGGTTGCATATGAGAAGAACTATTCGATGATTGAGAAGGCTTGCCTAGCTGTGATCTTTGCATCACAGAAACTAAGACACTACATGTTAGCTCATACCACTCAATTGGTAGCTAAAATTGATCCACTAAAATACCTACTAAGCAAAGTTTCCCTCACGGGTAGATTAGCCAAATGGGTTATGCTATTAAGTGAATTTGACATTGAATATGTGGAAAGAAAGGCTATCAAAGGACAGGTTATTGCTGATCAATTAGAAAATGCACCTATGATTGATAATACACCAATGCAAATGGAATTTCCAGATTCCTCTATCACGACTCTTTCTTCTAGAGAATGGCAGTTATTCTTTGATGGCTCCTATACACAGAATGGATCTGGAGCCGACATATTGTTCATAACTCCTCAAGGATACTCAATCCCAAAAGCATTCAGATTAAAGTTTCCTTCCACAAACAATATTGCAGAATATGAAGCTCTTTTGAATGGCATGAAACTAGCAATTGAGTGGAGAATAACAGAGCTACACATTCATGGAGACTCTCAACTTGTTATTGATCAGGTCAATGATGTGTACCAAACTAAAGATGAAAAGCTCCTTCCTTACAAGAGAATGGTAGATGACCTAAAGAAATATTTCATATCTATCACATTTGAGCAAATTCTTAGAATGGAGAATAAGGCTGCCGATGCAATGGAAACACTATCTACTTTATTACAGTAGCTTGAACATGAGCTATGCTACGAGTTCCTAGTGGAAGCACTATCTTATCCTGCATATGATTCCCCCGAAACCCGCATGATCTACACTGTTGTTGGTCATGATTCATCCAGATACAAAAACCTATTTTCTGATCTCCAAGACCAACTCTTTCTCGATACCTTCAACCGCCATGAAAAGAGATACCTTATCCGAAATGCCTCCTGATATGTCATCATTGGTCACGATCTGTACAAATGAGGTCTAGATGGTACGCTACTTAGATGTTTAGAACGGGAAGAGTCTCAACGTGTGTTAGAGGAATTCCATGATGGTATTTGTGGGTCACACTCGAACGGTTTAACACTAGCTCGAAAACTTATTAGGGTTGGGTACTATTGGCCTGAAATGGAGAAAGAATCTATCAAGTTTGCTAAGAACTGTCAAAAATGTCAAGTACATGGCAACTTAATTCATGCTCCAGGGAGAGATCTAATTCCCTTTACTACACAATGGCCTTTTCACCAATGGGCTTTTGATCTTATAGGAGCTATACATCCTCATTCTTCTAATGGACATACCCATATAATCACAGCTATAGATTATTTTACAAAATGGGTAGAAGTAGTCCCTTTGACACAAGCAACTGGAAAGCAAATATCTATGTTCATATTGAACTATATCATATGCAAATATGGGATACCTCATTCCATAATCACAGATAACGATGGCCAATTCAAGAACAAAGACCTAGATGATCTATGTGCCAAATGCAAGATCACACAACATTGGTCTTCTATCTACTATCCTCAAGGGAATGGACAAGCAGAGGCTTCAAACAAGAATCTCTTGAAAATCTTGCACCGAACAGTTAATAAAATAGGAAGAGACTGGCATCTCATGATCAATCCAGCTCTCTGGGACTACAGAACAAGTATCAGAACGCCTACTGGGGCTACACCTTTCACTTTAGTTTATGGGTCTGAAGCGGTACTGCCTATTGAGGTTGAAATCCCATCACTAAGAATCAGAATGCATGGTCTAGTAACTAATGATGACTACAGAGTGTCTAGGTTGCAAGAACTTGAACTACTAGATGAGCGCAGACAAGTAGCATATGATCATCTCAGAGTTTATTAGAAGAGAATGTCTAGAGGTTACAACAAGAAAGTCAGACATAGAGAATTTCAGGTTGGTGATCTAGTCTTGAGAGAAAATCCTAAAAATCAATCACATCGAGAACGCAAGGGGAAGTTTGAATCCAACTGGCTGCGTCCCTTTGTTATCACTGCTACTTTTGGCTCTAGTGCCTATCAACTCTCAACGAATGAAAGAGAATAGCTCCGAAAACCAATCAACATTCTCCATCTGAAGAAATTCTATGCCTAAGGCATTCAGTCTATGGTAAAATGTCCTGAAAAAAATTTTAAAATCTGAAAAAGTCTTGAAAAAATGAACATCTTGGTGAAAACCTAGCAATAGGCACCTTGATGATTCACAAAAAAAGTCAAAAATATCAAAAATACAAAAAATAAAATAAAATAAAAATTGAAAAATATCAAAAGTACAAAAAAAATTGAAAAATAAAAAAATGAGAAAAATGAGAAAAATAAAAAGTGCCTTGGTGAAAACCTGGAAACAGGCGCCTTGGTAGCAAAAATAGAATCTCTGCCAAGATGGTGAAAACCTGGCAAACGGGAGCCACTTGTTTCAAAACGCTCCATCTATTAGCACGATCTTGGTCTTTCCTAGCTTTCAGTCTTTCTTTAGTTTGTATATATCTCCCGGTTTGTTTCTGCATTCATATTTTCAATAAGTCGGTATGTACACCAGTCAGCTCAAGCATCTGTATCCTATCAATGTTCAAACTTGGGGGCAATTAATGTCATATCATATGGCCTCCAATGTATCTTAGACGTATCATATCCATTCAGAGTCCTTTGAAGCTTCATTTGAGTCAGTCAGTCAATCTCATCTCCAGAAAGGATTTTGCATCTACAACAACGCAATCAAACATCAAACTAAAAACAATCTATGCTTTTTACATGCTTTTATCTCCTTGTATGCTTATTGATTCACATTGAGATTTTTGCATATTGTGTCCCTTCGAGCTCTTTGATGATGTCCTTTACAGGATTTAGAGAGTGATGACTGGGGGCATAATCTTTTCTTTGTCTTCTGCTTGTATGTGAAAATCCAACAACTTTGGAAATTCTGGATTGAAATGGTGTTCGACTGTAAGAGCCTCTATCTCGAATTGGATGGCCATGCATACCTCGACCATTGATACCCAAAAAATTCAAGGAAGTTTGATCTAACTATTGTCTTTTTGAGTGAATTCTTTCTCCTACTGTGAATGCGATCTTACCTAAGGATGTGAACGATAAAGGATCACTACGGGTAATTCACATTGGATTTAGAATGATCTCTTGACTGTTTGATGTGTTTGTAACGTAAGGCGTATTCTAGTCATCATGACGTTTATGTTTTGATGCTTATACAAATTGCTATATCAAAATGGACATGATATTCAGGTTATCCTAGCGCTTGTGCCTTGGTGCTTATATCTAATCCGACATTCCGAAAATAAAATCAATATTCATATATCCATGGTTGTCTAATCAATGGGTGTTGTATTGATTCTTGTGCATACAAATCGATATTCATATGTCTATGGTTTCATAGCTAGTGGGCATTGTATTGATTTATCTGGTTACCTAAAAGTTCAATGATGATAACAAATCGACATATGATCAGTGAGTAGGTCCTAGGTCTTAGGTTGCATTTCATTCTGCATTTCATTTTTCATCTTTGCATGATCTCACAATGATTAAACGAACTTCAATGCTTAAACGATTCTTCAAATCGCATCTTCAAATCTAACAAGAGCTAAATCTCACACGAAGGTTCCTCCAATGAAACAGCAAGTAGAATCTTTTTTCAGGATCAAAATCGAAATCTGAGATCATTTATATTATTCACTACTTGCATAATCAACCTTCAATCATCACAGAAATCTAGAATTCAACTTAACTGATTATCTTACATCAAACTATCAAAATTTCAACTTGGTCAACTATGGTCAACTCATGGTCAAACCTAGTCAAACTTGGTCTTCTGGACCTCCAAACGATGCAAAATGTGTTCTCAAACGTGTTTACCCACTTCTCAAATCAATTAGCATGCTTCTAAACTATCAACGTTGACTTTTCTTGTTAGATTTCAATTTTAATCCCGAAGGGGGCATGGTATTGCATATCATTCAAAGTCTGTAATCAAATTTGAAATCATATCTTTCCTCAGTAATCAAGACAATAACCATGTCTATTTGTTGATTCATCAAAAGTCCTCATCGCTCGAGGCAAATCTATCATCGCTTTGGGCATATCAGATTCATAGAGATCCATATCAATCTGGTTTCTCCTAATCTTGTAAATTGTATCAGTTTTTGCAACTATCAATTCAAATGTGTTATTTCCTTGGTTCTTCGGTAACTGAAGGGTTCAAATGTGATACCTACGTGATTCTTCTAAAGACAATCGAGTTTGGAATCGGTCACTCACTTCTTCACAATCATAAGGTTCGAAATCAGGCATTTTGACGCTTTTGTTTCATTGGTTCATCGCTGTTATAGTTAACATTATCTTTGGTCATTCAGGACCTATTATCTTCATATCAAATCTTTCAATCAGCTTCTGTCTCATATCAATTATCAAATGCGAATCAGTTTCATATCTCTATCCAACACAAACTATCTTTGAACCACTACGCTTCGCTAAACAATTCAAAAAGGGGCAAAATGTAATACCCCAAAAATGGGCTATAGGTTCATTAACCTCCTATATCGACAATACGAATGAAATCAACATCAAAGTCCTAACCTAAGGAACATTTGCACATCATCGAATCCTAATTGATTATCCTAAATTCTACATTGGGGAATATTCCTAGTAATATTCTTAATTATCCTAATTATCTTTAATTTAATGATTATTTGGCAATAAATCTAATTTATTCTAAAGTTTGATTAATTGAATATTCTCAACATTTAATTGATTAGATTTAATTCTGCCACTTAATTGTTTAATTGAAGTTAATTCTATTTATTCCTAAATTGTATTATTTAATTTTGACAATAAATCCAAAATCCTATGAATAATTGATTAAATTCTTATTTAATTAATTAAAGCAAGTTGTCAATTTTTAATAATATTGTTTTTGAATAAAAGTTTGAAAAATGATTGATTAACCCATAAATCAATTGTTTTATTTTTCAAAATCAGTTAAGTTGGAAATAAATCACTTTATTATTAAAATAATTCATAAATAAATCATGCACAATCAAGAAAAGTAGACAACTATCAATTATCAATTAAATCTAAACTCTATTTTGAGTTAAACTCTAATTTTGCATGTTTTTGTGAGTTAAACATCTTTTATTTGAAAATAACTCAAAAATCAACCTGAGTTATTTGAGTGATTTATGGCTTTCTTCCATGCATCCTCAAAGCCCTAGATTTCTATAAAATCAAGGCTCAGCTCTTCTCAAATCATGTCATATTTTTGCATCCTCATGCTGTCGAATTGAAGACTGAAGAATCATCTTTGTGAATCCAAGCTATTGTGAGATCATTCTTGTTTTTGAGTATTGCATATCATTTAGATTTCATCTTAGATTCTAGATTCATATCATTTCATAGAAAAAAATTTTAAAAAAGATTAATTGAATACATTCCATATCCATCTTTTGCATTCAAATCCTTCGTTTAGGTATCGTCAAGGTCACTAATCTTGATACAATCTGAGAATACATACTTGCATCTATTAGAAGGCAGTAAATCACCTGGTTAGTTTAGCTTTCAATTACTTGCATGATTTCGATGTCAGCTAACCTCTAATGTTTTATTGAAGTGTTGTGTCTACAGATTAGGTAGAAAATTCACACACACAACTACCAATTCAATATTCAGAATGTATCAGAATAAACAACCATTTCAAAGAAAATCATTTGTTCTAGTGGACATCAGGCCTTTGGATCTTAGAAGGTTTCAATGTAGTAATAATGAAGTATTTACAAATCTTTCACATAGGGTGCTTGAATTTTATGGAGATTATGATGAATCAACTCTTGATCATTTGGATACTTTTCATATGTTCCTAGATGATTATGAGGTTGATACAGAAGATGATGCCATGAAGTTGTTTGCATGGTCATTAAAAAATAATGCAAGAGAGGCATATGAATCATTACCTACACAAAGTATTTCATCTTGGAAAGAATTTGAACAATGGTTTCTTTATGAATTTCATTATGCGAGTGAAGGAAATAACATGTGTTATGAACAGGAAGAGGATCAACAATACATTTGGGAAGCAGAGTCTTGTATGTCTCCCTTGGATGAATTTTTAAATATTGAAAGACAAGAAGGTGATAGATGCAGTGTGAAATCTACAGGAGTACAAAGCTCTAATGAAGTTCCAGATCCAGATGAAGAAAATAATAAATCCAACCATGGACTTGTATCTCGAATAATCAAAAATGTATTTTGTAATTATATAATAAAGGATAACATCAGAGAAAATAACACAATAAATCCAGTTATTGGTTTATGTGTGGCTGACTCTTGTGACAATAGGACCTATGAAATAGAAGTAGATAATATAAATAAAATGAATGAGGAAGAAGACTTTCTCAGTGCAGAATAAATTTCAGATTTGTTGGATGAGGAATATAAAAGGCAAGTACACAAAAATGACTCAAAATATTTTCCAATTCACAAGGATAAGAAAATTGATGAAACACCAGAAGATAAACCTGGTGAGAGAGACACATGTCTTGTTGATGAAGTATATGATTCTAGAAAGGATGAATTTAGTAGAGAGGAAGAAGAAGAAGATGTGTCTAAATTCTCTATGTTTTTGAATCTGTTGTTTGAAGAGGAAGTAGATGAAGATATGTCTGAGTTCTCTATGTTATTGAATCTGTTGTTTGAAGAGGATCCTTTATGCAATGGAATCCATCAGCATCATAACGAAAATAACAGTCCTAATTTTAAAGTTAATAAACCTAATGAAGTGCATTCAAAGGGTGAGATATATTTTAGTTCATCCTTTTAGCCGGAGGTACACCAAATTGGTGAAGATGAGGTGGAATCAGCCAAGCATGATGGGGAAAATAGATTAAAGGATAGTCTTGAAGATTGCTCAAATATCACACCTGACCATAGTCCTAGTATATGTGAAGAAGTGTCTTCTCGACATGAACCATCTTTAAAACCATTATATGAACAAGTGTTGCACCATAGGCCTGAAGAAGAGTTTGGATTAGACAAACATAATCTACATTCTAAATATGGAGACATAGAAAATTATATACAAAAGGATGATCATGCGAAGAAGATTTATTCTAATGATAATATGACTAGTCACATGCATGACCATAGGGAGCTTCCGTTTGGCAAGGACCAAAGTGCATCTGATGATTTCTCAAAGGAAAAACAAAAAGAGAATACCAAAAAATACATTGATAAAGCAACAAGTATTGTTCACAAAAATGATGGCATTGTATTCAGGAAATCCAAAGTGTTACACAATCAGAATCAAGTGTTTGATAGGGGAAAATGTTGATTCCATGTTTTGGTGGCCTGGGGCCACCGAATGAGATTTGATTTCATTATTGAAATATACAGTGACTCTATAGCCTAATGGACTTTGCACTTGGTCTGCTTCTTCCAGATATAGCTGGAATCTCACTATACTCACAGAGAGCATATGTCCCCAGAAAGAGCCTGTTGGAGCTCTAAATTTTGGGCAAAATTTGGAGTCCTATATAGTGATAAAACCCTAAAAGATGGCCTCTTAAACTCCATGCCCAATAATTACTGATGGAGTACATGAAATGGGATGAAAAAATTATATTAATTTTCAATTAAAAAGTTGAGAGATTAAGGAAGGAATCTCTGTGACAAGAAAAATCAAAATTCTATGATCAAAGCCTTCAGAAAATGCTAGAATTTCGACCTGCTGCAAAGATGATGCCGACAGAGGCTGAAGATGGTCGAATTTTAAAAATCTAAAAAAGACTCAATTCGGAAAATCAAATTTCCTATTTCCAATAAAAATATTAGCTTTCCACGAGGTGTTTTGATTTTTTGACCAGACCCAAATCCGAAAGTTGGGTAGTTATTTTTTAGTTAGTTTATTATTTTTTCAAAATAATTTGTAATAAGGGTGTGTCTTTTCACCCTAAAGAGATGTGAAAGCCACTCAAACATGTATATATACATAATTGAAAATGAAAAGATAGAAGACAATACAAGATATATTTTCATAGAATAGAATTTCATAAACAACTGCAACTATGAACTCTTATGTACCAATTAATAAAGATAAGTGCTCTTCTTTTTATTTGTGGTTATAAGTTATATGTTTGCAATTAGTCTTTCGGATATTCTATTAAATAGAGTGTTTCGTGGTGTTGAATTCTCTAAGTATCATAATTCAAAATTAATATATACGACTCGAATATCAATTGTAGGTCTGTGAACCTACCATTGTTCTTATCGGTCTCTTAATTTGAGTTAAACTCGATAGGATTAGTTCTGTAAATTGATTTGAATTGTGAATCAAGTGGAAGCCTCTGAAATGATGGTCTTGTCTTATTAAAGAAAGTTTTTTAAAACCGTATCTGATTGTACGTAGGATTGAAAGTTTTTTGACTCTATAGTCCAAGTATTTAGAAGGCACTGATCTAATCATTATTTGGAAATTGTCATCTGATTCATACTTTGTAGTTTATAGTCTCTAAATCATTATTTCAAAAGCATTACTTTTAATTCTTTAGTATAATCCATTTAGTCAAGTATTATAGAATAGGGATTTTCAAGAGATTAATTTCTTTCCTCAAAGGATCATTCACCACCTTTGGAGGAACTTTGTTTGTTTATGTACGCAGTTGTGTGACAGATAATTTAGTAGTTCAAAGTGAATTTGGGCCTACCAACCTTGGCTTGATTAAGCCAAAATTGTAGAGGTATCAAGTGGTGCACCACCATTTTACCTATCAGTTGGCCAAAAGCAAATCCATTGTTTTTGGGCACCAACAGTAGGGTTCTAACTTTGAGACTCAATTACTTGGTGTGATATCCTCAAATGTGATATTAAATAATATCTAATAATAAAATGCTCACTTCAAAAAATTTAGAACTTTGTAATTTTATTCTTTTTGTCACAAATAGAGAGTATTAAAATTTCAAAAATTAAATGTATTTGCAATAACTAAAAACAATCCCTTGTAAAGTAAATATGAAATATAAATACAACCCACTCATTATTCATTATTTTTTTTCAATTCAAAGAATTATATACTATATTAAAAGTGTATCTAAACCAATTAACAAAACAAGCCAACAACTAAGTTATTTATGTCGCTCAATATGTTCTCTAGCAAGGAATGGTGTTGAGGTAGCTGCTAAAGTTTAAACTGTGGCATTATGGAAACCATCTCGAACCAAATACTAAGACCTACAAAGAAAACACTATACTAGCCAACAAAATCTATAAAAATGACACTACAATAGTCATCCAAATTTGTTGTAGATTCACAATTTAATCTTATGCAAGTGACCCTCAAAGCTTTCGCCAATTGACCCCATACTAGCAAACATGATATTAACAATTTCAATTCAATTTACAATAAAATAACAATTTCACCATGAATCCTCAATTGTCCATCAAATGAAACTCAATGCAATCTCTAAATGAGATCACCCAAATTTGAAACAAGAGTTTTCCTTCGCTAATTTAGTGATGGAAATCAAGGAGTTTATGTTGCCCATTCTTCAATTGTAGTTGAATAGGATTCCCAAACTATTTGATGGAATGCAATAATAAACAAACAACATCCTTTGGTCAAAATCCTTGCATATAGCCCCTTGAGCTCCTCACTTTTCCCTCCACAAAAAAGGTCTTTCAAATTCTCAATATCCCTCTTCTAATACCACTTGAGAAGATTAAATAAACATTTGGTTTAATTATCATAGATCCTCACTCTAGACACCCACTTTCATGAAAGTACTTCATTACAAGAACCCCATTACATAAAAACACTTTAGATGGTCACTTTACGAAGACATAGAAATCATAACTCACTTAAAGGTTGTTAAAATAATTTCTCTAGCATTTCCCCCTAAACCCACAAGAAATGAGAAAACAACTAACAAAACCTCATAGGAATTTATTGGAAGATAAGACATGATGCCTAATCCTTTTGTTTTAGTCATTATATTGCTAAAATACAATTACAGTTTTACTTCTAAGCAAGGACAACCTAGGGTTCACCAATGGACCCATAAGGTGCTTGAATTGAACCCTACATAAACCTAGTCAAACCCACTAGCCACCAACCCTAAAACAACAAAATTGATTTTTAAAATATTTATGACTACAAAACATAACAAACCTAATTCACCCTAAAGTGCATGCTTTTCACTCCTTTTGACTAAAAAGTCACTCATTCCTATCCTTGTTTCACAAATAGAAAGTCCAAAACAATATTTTGCCTATCCACTACTATTTTTCATTCTTGAAGGTTGTTGAATATTTCTTCAACGATGAAGGCTACGAGAGAGGAACAATTACCCTTACAAGACTTTATCTATCAAACATGGGTTTATCTTGTGATTATTTCAAGTCTTCCAACATTTTCTAAACGTATGTACTTATTCTTTTAAAAAATATTTTGAATGGTTTTAAATCATTTATACATACCGTAAGAGTTATAATGTCATTTTTCTTAAGTTAATACAATGTAGAGTTGTAATGTTTCTTTTTTTTTGTTATTCATACAGAATGGACGGTACTTTTAGCTCACAAATGGTATGAAGTTTCCATATTCCATGGATTATAGAAGTTTTCGTGATGATTGATCACATAGCGCAATCCAAAACATCGATCAAATAAATGTACACAATTTAATTCAAATGTTTATGTTCCATTGTTCTTGTTCAACTAGCTCAATACCAAAGAAGCCATCCAAAATTGATGTAACATCACTTCTTTGACAACGTACATGCATGATTAAGCAACTCACTAGAGGTCAGATTTTTTGTTGGAAATGTACCAATGTATGAATAAATATAAGAGATCTTATAATCAAATGAATGCTACTTATGCACCATGGCCAAATTACGATGAGAGTTTGTTCAAAATGGAATTTAAAAAGGTTAGCAAAAGAAATTTATGGCATATATAAAAGAATTAAAAGATGTTGACATGATAAATGCTACGCAGAGGAAATATCACATACTCCAATCAAAAAAGGATTGTGTAACCCTACTAGTAGCTTTATAATACGAATTGGCTCACATCCTTTCATGTCACCGTCAAATTCTCCCCAAATTTAGATAACCACTTTAGTTTCCATAAAAAATATCCATTGATAAAACACTCTAGAATAAGTCAAGGGTGTTGCAATATGTTGTCATTAATGTCAACCTATAATATAATTGATGTTTAACTCATGATATATTGGTATATAGATGTATTAGTGCAGTTATAGAGATACAAAAATGGATTTTTGCAAATGCAAATATGGGGTCAAAATGTTTGAGGTCAGTACAGTAGTCCAAAAATCTAATGCAATATGATGATGACAATAAAGCAATTTGGAAGATCAATACAAATGTGATCATGACATGAAGCAATAGGCAGGCTAGAAGTCCAACACATATGTGATTATGATATGAAGCATTCTGAAAGTGTTGTATCAATTGCACCATATCTTCTAAATTCATGTTCATTATTCATATGTTCTGCAACAATTGTGTCTCATCTCTAATATTCATACGATTGAGTCATTGGCACATAATGAAAGATTGTAGTACCTTATCTTTTTAAGTTTGTAATGAGCTTCATGCTATGTATGTCTTAAGGAGTGCAATCATATAGGTTAGTTCTTGTATGCTTCGTGGAGTTAGCTGAATATCAGTAAAGTATTTGAATCTCAATCTTCATTTGTGTTTTTGGAGAAAATTGTTTTAGGCATAAACAATGCTTCTTCTTAAGACAAAGTGTCTATATTTTGGTCTGCATTCCTCCGCATTGCAAGATTTTGTCTTGCAATTTCAAAGTTAATCTTGTCAATCATTCAAGATGAAGAGGTTACATTCCGGTTTTCGTGTCATAACATCTTCCAAAGAAAAAGTTAAGAGTTGTATATTCACCGGAATGTACCAAGACAAGGAAAAGGGTCTCAACAGACAAGTCAAAATGCGGACTCCACATTTTGACGGACTCATAGATATGATTGTGTAGATTTAAGGACATGCTCGATGAGGTCAAGGGTATGATTTATGCAAAATTTAGATGTTTTGGTGTACTACAGTTCTATATTCAAGAGAGTTAATATGATGCAGTTAATCCGGCATACTTTGTTTTCCTTTGTACAAGTTGTTTCTCTACTTGCGCCAAGACATAACGATCAGTTACTATAAAAGAAGATTGTAGGGACACATTAAAAGGCCAAAAATGCTCATATCTTGATCCACATGGTGTTATTTGTTTCTCCCCAATTGCTCAAGGCATTGAAGTTGATAGTTTTGATGTTTTGTTGATCACTTATTAATCCTAATCATTTGTATTTCTTTTGGAGGATGTGTTGGGATGTTTTTGGGCCTAGTTATGCCTTCAAATGATGCACAACTCATTATGTTTCATGATCTATGGGTTTGAGGCTGATAGGTAAAGTGTTTATATGCTTTTGATCAAAGGTTATCACGGAGCCAACCTAGTTGAGATTTTGAATGGTTGCAAAGGATATATGTACAAAATCAAATCATTTGTACTTTGAATCAGATGGAACTATTTGCAAAAAAATCGAATTGTAACATCCACATATGATAGATGCATCTTTATAACAATTCAAGTTCATGTTATCAATATCATAAAGACATTTTTTATTAAGGGAGTGGAGAACTTTCTTTGGCTTTGTTATAGAACATTTTTTTAGGGAGTTGTTGCTTCCTTAGGTTGCAGCCCTAAAACAATGTTGTACTAATGTTCATATATTATGAGATTTTTGACTATGATTTTTCCCTTGTTAGGTTTTCCACGTAAATTTGGTGTTCTTGTGTGCAATGATGTGGTTCCATTTTTCCTTTTGGTAGATATGATTTGGAGTTACAAATTAAATTAATTAAGTTTAAGTAGCAATCTTTCTAGTACCATTATTATCCTTTGGTGAGAAAAATTAATTCAATGATTGTCCATTTGATGTTTTCAATTGAATTAGTGTAGCTGTTACTTAAGGTTTGACTCTAGCCATAATCTTTGTAAAGCATTTAATAAGAAAACGTGCTTGGAACTATCATTTATATGTCTATGATTTCTTTTTTGGAGAGTCCTTCAGCTATCCATATCTACAAAACTTATTACACACATATTATCCTCAATCATAGATTATACAAGGTAAAGTTCCCCACGAAGCAAGACACCAATAGTACATTTGGATAAAAACTATTACCTATGTCTATACTAAAGTTTTACTTAGAAATTCAATGTATCCCTCTATACATGTGCCTCGTTACATGTTCATCTGAAATTTTATTTGTTATCGGGCAAGAGCACTTTCAGTGTATTGCAATTATTGTCTTTATTGTAATGCAATGCTTGGTCAAATATCATTTAGGGGCTTCTGATGCATTTTATTCTTATTATCTATTATTAGATAAGTCCGTGTGGCACTTGAGAAGCATGCAAATGTTCTGAGAATGAGACAAATATTTTACAAATCATCAAATTATACCCAACAGTGATAGAAAGTAGATTACCAAGTGCTAATGGATTTCTACATTTTGAAGTTTTTGTCTGCTCGTCAGAATCTTGGTCCATAGCTTTTTTTAAAGTTGTTTGCCAAACTTTGGCTAAATACTTCTAATTGTGCGTGTTGTGAAATTTTTTACAAATTACAACTGGAAAAATATAGTACGTTATAAGGCATCACACCCACCAAAAGCTTTGTCAATCTCAAAGCAGGCTTTGAGATGCAAGTCCCCAGGTTGTGTCTTGAGCCCTAATTGACAATTTAAATGAGTAAACTCGATTTAAATATTCAATTAGGGCTCATGACACAATACTTCTCTGATATATGAGCTGTCTCTAATATATCGAGAATGATTTATGCTCCTCAATTAGATGCCATCTCTGATATATAAGTGAAATGCTTGCACCAGTGGTTGCTATCGTAACCTTCCTATGCTCTGGAGTTGAGCGCTCCCACAAGGGAAAATATAAGTTTATAAAATATCTATTCTTCACTGCCCTGTTTGAATGATTTCAATCTTCCTTATGTAACTTGTGCTCCTGAAAGGTTGCATCCCAAGGGCGTGGCTTTTACCTCTACATAACTGCATCACTGAATAGATTGTTTGGTTAACAATCTTTTATTGCTGATTAGTTTGTTATCTTCTTGAATCATAATAATATTTTATTGCCATTGGTCTTCTAACTCCATCAATTACAATGTATGTAATTTATCGTCACTTCTTCATACCCAGTGGCCTCCATACATAATCGAGGCTTCTGATATCATATTCGATAGTTACGGCATATGTTGCTGAAGATAGTATTTCATTTAGTCGATAATATTCAAGACAACGTCAATTGTCTTCGCCTTCGATTTGTCACCATTAATTGCTTTGATAATTATTATTGGGTTCGTTTCTTAACTCTGAGGATGATGCATTGATAGTGGTGATTGATATATAGACTTCAACCATTCAGCTAGCCACGTTAGAAACTCCTCTCGGGTTTTAGACATTATTATCATTATTCCCTCATGGTCTATAGTGATCTCCATTAATCGAATTCTTAAATTGTTTATTAAGGGAGTTGTTAATAATATTGTTAAATTGTCAAATCTGTTATCGTTGTGGAACAAAAAACCATTTCAAGTGTCAGGGTTTATGTACAATGACCATGATACTTCTCATCCCAGTTTCATCAAATCATAATTAGGAGGATGCCCATGCGTTGATGATTATTTTCTCTTAATTATTATTGATACTTGTCTTCTTATGCTGACGCTGGAAATCATTACTGTGTTCTTCATAGTGTAGTGGTAAATTGCTATTTTCAATCTTTAATTAAAATTTATCAAATCGTATATCCTTTTGTAGGTTTCAATTCAGGGACATTACAGTTTCCCCCTCTTGGAAAATGCTTGCCCACAAGCATTCTTATATTGTCAACGATTCCTGGATCCCAAACTTGAAATTGACATCCCTGTATAGCATAACTGCATTGATAAGAATGATTATTCATTGTGATGGTGGTAGAGATCTGGATAATCAATCTCCATGATCTTAATAGATCTTCCATTGTTGTTATCTTAATTGGAACGCAATGATGGTGATACTCATCTTGCATAAGGGATATGATGGTAGTATGATTCCCCTTTGCTATCAAACTTGAATAATCGGTTCCTGTCCTTCGATTCAAAGAAAGAATCTTTTCCTCAGTTGTATCTTTTGGTACTTTGATGGTGCTATGAGTTATTTTGTTCCAAACAGTTCTTAATGCTTTCTTGATGGAAGACGCACCAGGATCCCATAATCTGTTTTCATCTTCGCCTTTATGTGAATTGAAAATAGCTTCTTTATTTATTTCCAAGAGTGGGTTACTATATATCTTGCCCATTTTAACTTTGAACAATGGATTATGAATAAGTTTAATTTGATTTTCGTTCTCAAGACTAAGCTTTATTTCTCTCAACTCTTCCCTAACTGATTTCTTTAGGTAACCTTCCAATTCATCTTCATCTCTTTGGTAATGATTTGGGGTCCCATGATTTGTAGGTGTTCTTCTATATTTATTTACTATTTGTACTTCATCTTCCCATACTTTTACAATTTGCTCATCAAGATGATTAGACTGGATACCAGTGAATTCTCTTATACTAGAAGCATTACTCTTCTTATCTTCAACTGAAAGAGAGTTTTGGTTAACAATCAAGCCTCAAAACTTGAATTGTGGTTCCAAGATTTAACCTCTATGTTGTCGTTTCCTGTGCATGATCGTTGTGAGGATGTGAGGTCATCCTTATCATCTTTGTGAATCCATGTACTAGATCTATTTGTGATACATGACGAGTCAATATCCTCTTCTTCCTTTCCTTGCACTAGTGGTGTTTGATGATCATCTCTTGCATTATCCTTCCTTTGGTTCTCAATTTCATTTTCTCCCTTTGGTGTAACTACTTCCATTTCCTTTGATGATGCATGGATGTGAGAGACTCGTGGTGTAATTGTTGTATTGCAATCACTTGTCTCATGTTCCTTAGAGTGCTCACGACTTCCATTTTCCCTTCTTAAGTCCAAGTTATGACTTATTTGCTTCTTAAGTGAATACTTGACCCTTATCTCTATGCTGCCCTCTAGGGATATATCATCTTGAAGACCTCCTTTCATCCAGTCCTATCGCCATTGCTCATGTAGATTGACTAAGGTAGGTCCAGTGCTTTCTTGTCGTTCTTCCTTTGGAAGCATAGTAGGAAGTGTTGCTCTATATTTAAGGGTACAATATCTTGAACATTCATCATTTCTTCTTTTTTCCTCCTGTTTGCTATGGTCATCCTTGGTTAGTAATCCCACTAACTTAGCCAATTTTTCTTGAATGTCTCTTTGTCCTTTAATGAATTGATCTAAGCGATTGTTAAGTCTTTCATTTTCTCCCATTTTCTATCCTCTTGTTATACCACTTCTTCAATTGTTTCCATTTCCACTAATCTTAATGTTCATCCCACAAGCTGGCAGGTTCTTAGCTCTGGTACCAATTGTAATGTCCCCTTTTCGGATATATATGAGACACTACTGTGCTTATATAATTCCTACTTGAATAATTATCAAATTCAATTTATAAAGATGTAAATGATGCAATTGAATTCAAATACACAAATACATGTACAACTGTGTTCTCAATGAAATGTAATTACTGGTAATTCCAAATGCATTTGCTGACAGTAATGGAGGTTATGTATAATTCCAAATACATACGCTTCCAGTAAACTGTGTACAAATGATGTAAGTGTTGTGTCTGATATAATAATGTAAATTATGCACAATAACCTGTATGGATGTTTCTGATATTTCATATGTGATATATGCTGCAACTACAGGCTGATACAATAATCTCAGGCAGAGATATATGCTGTCTCTGATATTTTGGAAATGTCTATGCAATACTTCTCTGATATATGAGCCGTCTCTGATATATCGATAATGATTTATGCTCCTCAATTAGATGCCGTCTTTGATATATAAGTGAAATGCCTGCACCAGCGGTTGCATCGCAACCTTCCTATGCTCTGGAGTCGAGCGCCCCGACAAGGGAAAATGTAAGTTTATAAAATATCTATTCTTCACTGCCCAGTTTGAATGATTTCAATCTTCCTTATATAACTTGTGCTCCCAAAAGGTTGCATCCCAAGGAGGACGTGGCTTTTACCTCTTCATAACCGCATCACTGAACAGATTGTTCAGTTAACAATCTTTTATTGCTGATTAGTTTGTTATCTTCTTGAATCATAATAATATTTTATTGTCATTGGTCTTCTAACTCCATCAATTACAATATATGTAATTTATTCTCACTTCTTCATACCCAGTGGCCTCCATACATAATTGAGGCTTCTGATATCATATTTGATAGTTGCGGTATATGTTGCTGAAGATAGTATTTCATTTAGTCGATGATATTCAAGACAACGTCAATTGTCTTCGCCTTCGATTTGTCACCATTAATTGCTTTGATAATTATTATTGGGCTTGTTTCTAAACGCTGACGATGATGCATAGATAGTGGTGATCGATATATAGACTTCACTCATTCAGCTAGCCACGTTAGAAACTCCTCTCGGGTCTTAGACATTATTATCGTTATTCCCTCATGGTCAATGGTGATCTCCATTGATCAAATTCTTAAATTGTTTATTAATGGAGTTGTTAATAAATTGTTAAATTGTAAAACCAGTTATTGATGTACCAGCAATAACCATTTTCTTTGGTACTAACCTTGTGCAACAGTTTCACTCTCATGCCTTCTGGACCCTGTCTAACTTATGGTTGTTATATCTGTTATTATGCACTGCTTACAATTGTACCATATCCTTAAGATGGAATTCCTTTGAACCAGTCCAAGGCTTCTCTAGCTTTCAGAATAGTTTTAGCTAATGTTCAGTTTGTATAGCAAACAATGGGCTACCAAGAAAATTTTCACTTTTATCAAAAAACTGTATCATATTAAAAAGGTGTATGAGTACTCAAGTGAAAACTGTTTGCCGTAAGAACTAAAATAGGTATACTAAGAATCTCGTTTAGGATGGTACATTGAAACATATATTGAAGATCATTATGCCTTTCCAATGCCTCTTTGCAAAATTAGAGGAGTTCTAGAGGCCCCATACGTGACCACATGCAGACACCTTTTTGAACTATTTATATAATAACAGTGACTACCTAAACAATTTTCAATATTTATCTTCTTAGATTCCCAATTGAAAGCCTTCAGAAAATCTCCATCCTAATCTTCTAATCATATATTATAAATAGGATTTTATACCGTTTCATTGCACATCTATGTTTCAAATTTCTTTGCTAATCTCTTAGGAAAATGTGTAATGCAAATTCATATCATACTTCAAAATGTTCCAGCTTTGAAATCTTTCTATATGAATATCCATTCTTTACCCTTGAACTCGATTTCACTGTTGTTTATAGTTGCAAGACTGACAAGTGTTGTACAAATGACAATTGAAAGTTGATAATCCAGATAAATGAAGTACATAAGGGTAATTCCCAGAAGACTGCTGTTCCTGTAAGTAACCACTAATCACTATTTAGTGTAGATGACATGACATATTAAGAGGACACTTTGGATGTGAATGATACAATTTCTATGATGGATAATTTACAAAAAGTTATACTAGACAATCATTAATAGTCAGTGGGAGTAAGTTCTCATATATCAACATATCAATGGCTCTGCCTGTGGATAATCAATTTCAAGAGAAAATTGAAAATTCCTCTACCATAGATAGATTTGGTACAATATCTGCTACTGCCTTGTTGAAGAACATAAAACATGTACCGTAAATCTTGCATGCAAGAATTTCAGTTTATTAGGTCTTATTACAAGAGTATGATTCGGCCCTAACCTTTGAGCATCCAATCAAATTCATTGTGCAAACACACTGAATCGGATAACTCCAGACAATTGAGGAAAGGTGATACAGACCAGAACATAACCAGAGACAAATCCCCACTAATTAACACCATTATAAGCTCTCGCTGCACTTCTGTTCAAATCGCAGAGTAGTTCTCTGTAAACACACAAAAATCAGATGAAATTCATGCATATAGTACTTCTGTAAGCAACAACAGACAAAATTTCCATACATGTAATTTTTCTAGGTAAAATTGTTGTCTGCTGGTGAAGACCAAATTAACATGCAAATTTTGTTTGACTATAAGAAAACTAAAACTTCTCCTGAAAATGAAATGTTGTAAAATCATTCTGCATTCTTGATACCTCTCTTTTCTGTACAAAGTGAAAAAGGAAACATTATGGATAAAATACATTGCCATACAGCTGCCAGGAGTTAAAGACTCTAGAGCCCAAATCAAAACCCTGAAAGCTACAAAGAACATCAACGCTTTCTACCACTTTTGCCAGATCTACAACTAGAGAGACCTGCTTTATCATCCAGTGTACTAGAAGAACCAATTTGGGACTTCACACTTACATGTACCTTTGGCTATATTTAGTTCTGTGGTGTTCGTTGAGTCTATTGTGGAGGGCTTATCATGTTAGGAATTAGTGTTTATATAGGTGAGGAATATTAGGATACATAAAATAATAAGTTGATAGGTTTGTTGAGTTTGTTAAATATGTTATCATAATAGTGGTATGAATGTGTTTATATTGAGTTGTTAAAACAACTCAGTCTATTTAGGAATATTGTTTCCTTAAAAATAGAATATGAGAAATCCTATAAACATGTAATGTATATGAATGAAAATAATGAGAAGAAGCACATATCATTTTGTTTGTAATTATTTACAGCTTCTGTTTGTCTCTGATCAAATTTTCTGATATGGTATCAGAGCATTGAAAAGATGTTGAACTACGCTTGCAACTAACAGAATCATGAAAAAATTGGTTGTGGAACAGTTTATTAATGTTGTTGAGGGGATCGTATCAAATATTGGCAAAATCGTCTTGATTGGAATGTGATTTCCTTGCTGCCAACTCGTACCCCTCTGTGGTTCAAGTGTATTGGCAGAGGCAGCATTTGTTTTTGCATATTTTGTGAGGCTGTGTAATATCCCAGAATTAAAACCTAAAAAAAGATATACGATTTGATAAATTTTAATTAAAGATTGAAATTTATAGCAATTTACCACTAAACTATGAAGAACACAGTGATGATTTCCAGCGTCAGCATAAGAAGACAAGTATCAATAATCATTAAGAGAAAATAATCATCAACACATGGGCATCCTCCTAATTATGATTTGATGAAATCAGACTGAGAAGTATCATGGTCATTGTACATAAACCCTGACACTTGAAATGGTTTCTTGTTCCACATCAATAATTGGTTTTACAATTTAACAATTTATTAACAACTCCATTAATAAACAATTTAAGAATTTGATCAATGGAGATCACTATTGACCATGAGGGAATAACGATAATAATGTCTAAGACCCGAGAGGAGTTTCTAACGTGGCTAGCTGAATGAGTGAAGTCTATATATCGATCACAACTATCTATGCATCATCGTCAGCGTTTAGAAACAAGCCCAATAATAATTATCAAAGCAATTAATGGTGACAAATCGAAGGCGAAGACAATTGACGTTGTCTTGAATATCATCGACTAAATGAAATACTATCTTCAGCAACATATGCCGCAACTATCGAATATGATATCAGAAGCCTCAATTATGTATGGAGGCCACTGGGTATGAAGAAGTGAGAATAAATTACATATATTGTAATTGATGGAGTTAGAAGACCAATGACAATAAAATATTATTATGATTCAAGAAGATAACAAACTAATCAGCAATAAAAGATTGTTAACCGAACAATCTGTTCAGTGATGTGGTTATGAAGAGGTAAAAGCCACGTCCTTGGGATACAACCTTTAGGGAGCACAAGTTATATAAGGAAGATTGAAATCATTCAAACTGGGCAGTGAAGAATAGATATTTTATTAACTTATATTTTCCCCTGTCGGGGTGCTCGACTCCAGAGCATAGGAAGGTTGCGATGCAACCGCTGGTGCAGGCATTTCACTTATATATCAAAGACGGCATCTAATTGAGGAGCATAAATCATTATCGATATATCAGAGACGGCTCATATACCAGAGAAGTATTGCATAGACATTTCCAAAATATCAGAGACAGCATATATCTCTGCCTGAGATTATTGTATCAGCCTGTAGTTGCAGCATATATCACATACGAAATATCAGAAACATCCATACAGGTTATTGTGCATAATTTACATTATTATATCAGACACAACACTTACATCATTTGTACACAGTTTACTGGAAGCGTATGTATTTGGAATTATACATAACCTCCATCACTGTCAGCAAATGCATTTGGAATTACCAGTAATTACATTTCATTGAGAACACAGTTGTACATGTATTTGTGTATTTGAATTCAATTGCATCATTTACATCTTTATAAATTGAATTTGATAATTATTCAAGTAGGAATTATATAAGCACAGTAGTGTCTCATATATATCCGAAAAGGGGACATTACAATTGGTACCAGAGCTAAGAACCTGCCAGCTTGTGGGATGAACATTAAGATTAGTGGAAATGGAAACAATTGAGGAAGTGGTATAACAAGAGGATAGAAAATGGGAGAAAATGAAAGACTTAGCAATCACTTAGATCAATTCATTAAAGGACAAAGAGACATTCAAGAAAAATTGGCTAAGTTAGTGGGATTACTAACCAAGGATGACCATAGCAAACAGGAGGGAAAAAGAAGAAATGATGAATGTTCAAGATATTGTACCCTTAAATATAGAGCAACACTTCCTACTATTCTTCCAAAGGAAGAACGACAAGAAAGCACTGGACCTACCTTAGTCAATCTACATGAGCAATGGCGATAGGACTGGATGAAAGGAGGTCTTCAAGATGATATATCCCTAGAGGGCAGCATAGAGATAAGGGTCAAGTATTCACTTAAGAAGCAAATAAGTCATAACTTGGACTTAAGAAGGGAAAATGGAAGTCGTGAGCACTCTAAGGAACATGAGACAAGTGATTGCAATACAACAATTACACCACGAATCTCTCACATCCATGCATCATCAAAGGAAATGGAAGTAGTTACACCAAAGGAAGAAAATGAAATTGAGAACCAAAGGAAGGATAATGCAAGAGATGATCACCAAACACCACTAGTGCAAGGAAAGGAAGAAGAGGATATTGACTCGTCATGTATCACAAATAAATCTAGTACATGGATTCACAAAGATGATAAGGATGACCTCACATCCTCACAACGATCATGCACAAGAAACGACAACATAGAGGTTAAATCTTGGAACCACAATTCAAGTTTTGCGGCTTGATTGTTAACCAAACTCTCTTTCAGTTGAAGATAAGAAGAGTAATGCTTCTAGTATAAGAGAATTCACTGGTATCCAGTCTAATCATCTTGATGAGCAAATTGTAAAAGTATGGGAAGATGAAGTACAAATAGTAAATAAATATAGAAGAACACCTACAAATCATGGGACCCCAAATCATTACCAAAGAGATGAAGATGAATTGGAAGGTTACCTAAAGAAATCAGTTAGGGAAGAGTTGAGAGAAATAAAGCTTAGTCTTGAGAACGAAAATCAAATTAAACTTATTCATAATCCATTGTTCAAAGTTAAAATGGACAAGATATATAGTAACTCACTCTTGGAAATAAATAAAGAAGCTATTTTCAATTCACATAAAGGCGAAGATGAAAACAGATTATGGGATCCCGGTGCGTCTTCCATCAAGAAAGCATTAAGAACTGTTTGGAACAAAATAACTCATAGCACCATCAAAGTACCAAAAGATACAACTGAGGAAAAGATTCTTTCTTTGAATCGAAGGACAGGAACCGATTATTCAAGTTTGATAGCAAAGGGGAATCATACTACCATCATATCCCTTATGCAAGATGAGTATCACCATCATTGCGTTCCAATTAAGATAACAACAATGGAAGATCTATTAAGATCATGGAGATTGATTATCCAGATCTCTACCACCATCACAATGAATAATCATTCTTCTCAATGCAGTTATGCTATACAGGGATGTCAATTTCAAGTTTGGGATCCAGGAATCGTTGACAATATAAGAATGCTTGTGGGCAAGCATTTTCCAAGAGGGGGAAACTGTAATGTCCCTGAATTGAAACCTACAAAAGGATATACGATTTGATAAAAAATAAAAATAAAATTGATCGGTAAAAGGCCGACGATTTGATAAATTTTAATTAAAGATTGAAAATAGCAATTTACCACTAAACTATGAAGAACACAGTAATGATTTCCAGCGTCAGCATAAGAAGACAAGTATCAATAATCATTAAGAGAAAATAATCATCAACGCATGGGCATCCTCCTAATTATGATTTGATGAAACTGGGATGAGAAGTATCATGGTCATTGTACATAAACCCTGACACTTGAAATGGTTTTTTGTTCCACAACGATAACAGATTTGACAATTTAACAATATTATTAACAACTCCCTTAATAAACAATTTAAGAATTCGATTAATGGAGATCACTATAGACCATGAGGGAATAATGATAATAATGTCTAAAACCCGAGAGGAGTTTCTAACGTGGCTAGCTGAATGGTTGAAGTCTATATATCAATCACCACTATCAATGCATCATCCTCAGAGTTAAGAAACGAGCCCAATAATAATTATCAAAGCAATTAATGGTGACAAATCGAAGGCGAAGACAATTGACGTTGTCTTGAATATTATCGACTAAATGAAATACTATCTTCAGCAACATATGCCGTAACTATCGAATATGATATCAGAAGCCTCGATTATGTATGGAGGCCGCTGGGTATGAAGTGATGATAAATTACATACATTGTAATTGATGGAGTTAGAAGACCAATGGCAATAAAATATTATTATGATTCAAGAAGATAACAAACTAATCAGCAATAAAAGATTGTTAACCAAACAATCTATTCAGTGATGCAGTTATGTAGAGGTAAAAGCCACGCCCTTGGGATGCAACCTTTCAGGAGCACAAGTTACATAAGGAAGATTGAAATCATTCAAACAGGGCAGTGAAGAATAGATATTTTATAAACTTATATTTTCCCTTGTGGGAGCGCTCAACTCCAGAGCATAGGAAGGTTATGATAGCAACCACTGGTGCAAGCATTTCACTTATATATCAGAGATGGCATCTAATTCAGGAGCATAAATCATTCTCGATATATTAGAGACAGCTCATATATCAGAGAAGTATTGCATAGACAATTCCAGAATATCAGAGACGGCATATATCTCTACCTTAGATTATTGTATCAGCCTGTAGTTGTTTGCCTGCTGGGGTAAACTTAGTATTGCACAGACATAGTACAGGAAATATAATAAACACAGAATATATCAGAGAATAATAAATACTTTCATTAATCATTCCAGACTGGCAAGTACATTTACATCATAATGATAATACCATCATATATATCCTGTGTCCATCCTCCAAGAGGGTATATAAACTACTTGAAGAGCCACGACCGAAACGTTGTGATGCAACGGTTTACCTCTCGGTCACTACGACCAAGGCTAACATAACACTTAATTAACATATTAACCGGTACATTCAAAAATCCTGACAACATCATCCCCCCAAAAAAAACAAGTTGTCTCCGACGACTTACAACAAAAGGGAGATGAAATACACTACATAGAATAAGAAAATCATTGAAGAGAAGGGGCGGAAGGCGTCCCTGAAAAAGCTGAAGTGCCGCCCTCCCCATCAATGTTGCATCGTAGTTCTTTTTCCGTCACATCACGTTCCTCCTGTGCCTGCACCAAACTTATCTCCAAAAACATATTTTTCAGTTGTAGCCTCCACTAACTCTTGTTCAAACAATACTGTCTCCGGGCCAATCTAACCTCGATAGCCACCCGTGCCGCCTTCTCCGCTTCCAACTCCTGGGTACTCTGAGCCAAGTGTTGCTCTACTGCCTCCAACCTGGTGGTCAGCTCCTCCCGAGCTCTCTGTGCATCCACCAAGATAGCCTCACGTCCAGCCAACACCTACTCTAAGGGCCTCAAAGCGTAGTACCTCGAAAGGCTTGCTCCAGTGCTCTCTCCACCTCCAACATGCAGACAAGCCATGCCTACAGTAGCTCTGGGTCTCATCAAATGGTCACACTTCCCAAAGACTGATAATTGACTAATTTTCTCTTGCCGTTTTCGATGCCGCAACTCACAAAGAAAATGGGGGTCTAGGGGGCAACGCCCCCAACGAGGTAGAGGGGCAATGCCCCCGTGGGGTCCTAGACCAAATTAGCACCCTCAAATGCACACAAAAGTCCATGGAACACACTTTTGTGATTTTCTTTCGATCCCATACTCTTTCTGCCAACCCCTTATGCTTATGTCCTTCCCTTCGGTACCATACGTTATTCATTGTGAACTGTTTTGATTTGTCATCGTTTTTTTTTTTAAAGAACCTTCTCGCTACTCGCAGTCCTTGCCGTCAATAAATTGTATTCTTCCATTTTAATACTGTACCCTTTTCCCTGTCGTACGAACTCTCCTCTGTTTTTTCCTCTTCCTGTGACCGTACAGAAGTTGTTCTTCCTCTTAAACCCCAACTTGTGGCCATACGAACAATAAAAATGGTCTTCAACACGTGCGTTTTTCTTTTCCCTCTTTTTCGGTCGTATGGGCGTACGGACGCCTTTTAGTAACTTGCGTTTTCCTTGTCCTCTCCTGTCGTACGGGCTGCCTATATATGTGACTGTACGGTCCATATGAATGTTCCTTCTACTCGTTAATTCCTTTCCACGCGTGTGCTGACTTTCATAATTCTTTCCATACGGTCTCTTTATTCCCTACCGTACGGCCTCTCTATTTCCTTCTAGCGGCTACGAATATTTCCCTCCGTCGTACAGTTCTCTTTCCTCCTTTGGCGTCATTTGTCGTACAGTGACTTGACCGTACAGCTATATATTGTACGACAAGCACCGTACAATGTTCCTTCCCTTTTGCTATAAGGTCGTACGGTACCTTTTTCCCATCAATGTCTTATGCATAGGCCGTGCGGTCTTTTTTCCCTTCATTTTGTAAAAGATTTCTCCTACGGCCGTATGGCTGTGCGGTGTCCTCTAATTTATATATATATATATTTTTATTTTTATTTTTATTTTTTTTTATTGTTTTATTTTTTTCATTACCGTCTGGATGCTTCTCCGATCACCCATACGGACGGCTCTCGGGTCGCTTGCCTGACCTCTCGAGTCCGTTTCCATCCTCTCAGGTGCTCTATCCCTCCTCTCGGGTCCATCTTCTCCGGGTAAGGTTTCAATTTGGTCCCGTTGATGGCATCATGTATCCGCAATTTGTCAAGAGTCCACAGAGTGTGTAGCCGTTCCCTCTCCCTATGGCCGAGTCTATTTTCAATGGCGATCCAAAAGCTTGGAACCATAAATTCTACAAGGACCGCGATCTCTTGCCCGTACATAAGGAGAATAAAAATTTTGAAGGTTGCGGTCTTCCACACAGGATTCCAATCGTCGCCGACAGGAATGAGCTTAGGTTCCTCTTCCTTGCCCAGATTCATTGGTTTGACAAACGGCTCCTTATTCTTCATGGGGTTTTGCTCATCAAATTTATGCGTCGGGACTTTGCTTACTTTTGCATCCCCTTCCTTGTATTCACCGTACTCCGAGGGAAATTTTTCCGACATTTCCTCAATACATAGTACATTGCATGTTGGTCGGAAGAATTCGTAGTCCTCCATTTGCCAGTGGAAGAGACCATTTAGTGAATCTGCATCATCCTCCGAGTATTCCCCCAATCTTAGCACACCTTCACTATTCGGTTCCATTCCGTCCCTTCCTTCATCCCTTCGATCGTTTTCTTCTTCGGAGTCAAATTCTGAATCTGAAACAGAGGCTATCTCTTCGCTCACCATCTGAGTGCGAAGGTCGATGGTAAACTTCCTCCCCCCATTCTCCATCAAGAGAGTGTTTTTCTTCCAATTGTGGTTTACCTTCGCCGTGACCAGCCACCCTTGACCCAGAATGGCATCGTAACCCTTCTTTTTCAAAGGTATCACCACAAAGTCTAGTATAAATGGTTGCGAGCCAATGGAGACATGTTGTGCCATCAAGGTTCCGAGGGGCTTGATGCTGTGTTGGTTGGCACCCAATAAGTTGAAGGTTGGGGGCCATAAGGTTGGCTTGCCCAATTTCTTCCATGTCTCCTCCGGAAGGACGTCCACTCCTAACCCTCCGTCCACTATAGTGTCTGTTAGGGTGGAGCCAAGGATGCCCATCTCGACGACTACCGGGTACCTTCCGCTATTTATAGAAAGTATCATCGGGTCAGTTGCAAACCCTCCGGGGATGTCCGTACGTGTGGTATTTAGCTGCATGGCCAAGTTCCCCAACAATGTCATTCCCATGTGAGGCATGGTGTGCAGGAGGTCCTGGAGTTTCACCGGTACCTCTAATTGTAACATTTGTCTCAAAATGTTTTGTTTTGCATCCCTCCGGCCCGAGGTGGTGGCCATCTCTTGTGTTTCTTTCTGCGCTTTCATCGTCTTCTCTATTTCTTCCTTACCCTCCCATGCCCCCTATTTTGCTTGTGATTGGGTGATGGCTAGTACCCCCTCGTCACTTCTCGTTCCCTCGATATTGAGCAAGTTGACCCCAGATTTTGGGCAGTTGGCATCCTCGTGGTTGCCAGGACCACACCAGCAGCATATCTTCTGCGGGGTGTCACCCTTGTCACAGTCCCTTGCAAAGTGGCCCCACTGATTGCAAGCTTGGCACTGGATCATCGGCCAACCCTTAGAGTCATATTGTATTTGACTCGATGTGTTGGTGTTGTTGTTATTGCCCCTTCTGCCACCGCATCGGTTTCCTCCGTACCCGCCCGAGGATGCGTCATTGTTAGTCTCTGCCTCGGATGTAGATGGTTGCTCTTGGGTAAATAACACTTGTTGATTCCTCATCTTCATGTTGTATGGGCATTCCTTGGTGAAATGACCCATGATCTAACAAATGTCACAAAATGCCATTTTGGGACACGACGGACACGACCCCTTTGTATGGCCGCTCGCCTTGCAGTCCATACACCATATGTCAACTTCCCCCTTGCTGGTACCCCCTTTCATGGTCTTGAACTCCTTCATTATTCTCTCCATGTCCTTTTGGAGTGCCCTGACTTTTCCCTTTGACTTGCCATCACTGCCACTATCATCGTCCGAAGTGTCATCTTTGTCGGAAGAGGACTTGCTTCTTTTCTTCTTGGAGGTCTTTTGTTCGCTCTCCAAGTCCATCGCCTGGTTATAGGCATCTACATATGAGGTGGGGGGCACTATCTTCATTTTCCTCCGTAGGTTAGATTTCAGGCCCTCCACGAACCATCTTTTCTTCAGGCCATTCGATGGCTGGCTATCCATTTTTCCGACTAACTCCTTCAGTCGGCGACTATAAGCCCGCACAGTCTCCTTCTTACCTTGTTTGGTACCGTATATCTCGGAAACAATTTCATTGTCATCCCTTAGGAGACAAAACTCCTTCTGGAATTCTGTCTTGAGTTCGTCCCAAGTGGTCACCTTTGTTTTGTCCACATCGGAGTACCAGTCGATGGCTACCCCTCTCAGTGTGGCCGGAAACTGTTTTACCCACTCTGCATGGTCGACGACTCCATTCGCCAACCAGATTGTCTCACATGTACGACAATGTCGTACTGGATCTTCCTTCCCATCGCCATGGAATTTTGGCAGCTTTTCTTTGTTAGTCGCCATGTTTACTTTTCTAGGTGTCGACTGTGTTTGCAACACCAGTTGTGTTATAGGCTGGGATGGCACTGTCGGCGTCGGTCCTCCGGAATTGTTCAGTACCGTACTGCTTGATGTCCCCGAACTACTGGAACTGCCCAAGCCTGGTGGGCTACTGTGATCCCCATGCCCCTCTGTCACTTTGACACTCTCGACGGCAGCGGTATCCTGAGCCTCCCTCCGTGCGGCTTCCTCTTCTTCCTTCCTTCGGGCTTGTCTTGCTTTTGTTCGTGGGGTTAAGGTTAAGGACCCGAACAAGCTTCTTGTTTCCTCCGGGCGGTCCTCGTCACTTCTTCCGACCTCCCGGTTAGATTCCTCCAGACGATCACCTTCACTTACTCCCTTAGGTAGTCCTTCGGCGCGTCTTTTGAATCTCTCCCTTCGCTCGGCTTGCTGCTGTGCGAGTATGAAAATTCTAGCGGCTTGTTCTTCTTCGAGTTCCTTCTTTAAATTTCTATTTTTATTCAATTGATTAGGCATAAATGTTATTCATTGATTCCGTCCTCATTCGTCCTCACATTGATATTCTCCTCCAATGGTATTCCGATCCGTCCACTCATTCCGTCACTTGCCAAATTTGTTTGGCAACGGCGCCAAATGTTTGCCCGCTGGGGTAAACTTAGTATTGCATAGACATAGTACAAGCAATATAATAAACACAGAATATATCAGAGAATAATAAATACTTTCATTAATCATTCCAGAGTGGCAAGTACATTTACATCATAATGATAATACCATCATATATGTCCCGTGTCCATCCTCCGAGAGGGTATATAAACTACCCGAAGGCCACGACCGAAACGTCGTGACACAACGGTTTACCTCTCGGTCACTAACGACCGAGGCTAACATAACACTTAATTAACATATTAACCGGTACATTCAAATATCCCGACAACAGTAGTTGCAGCATATATCACATATGAAAGATCAGAAACAGCCATACAGGTTATTGTGCATAATTTACATTATTATATCAGACACAACACTTACTTCATTTGTATCCAGAATACTGGAAGCGTATGTATTTGGGATTACATGTAACCTCCATCACTGTCAGCATATGCATTTGGAATTACCAGTATTACATTTCATTGAGAACACAATCGTACATGTATTTGTGTATTTGAATTCAATTGCATCATTTACATCTTTAAAAATTGTATTTGACAATTATTCAGGTAAGAATTATATAAGCACGGTAGTGTCTCATATATATCCAAAAAGGGGACATTACAGGCTGCGATACTGCATAGGCTCGTTGTAGTCTCTTTGTTGAGGTAGCGCTTTGCTCTCTAACAGCCATAGATACATTGCTGACTATATATTCTTTGAAGGGCATTTACTTTGTCTTTAGCCTAGTGATGTCTCCCTCTAGTGAGTTTGTGGTCGTTGCCTCCACTAGCAAAGGCGGTTGTATGAGAATAGGGCGTATGAGGCGCTTGACGCCAAAGGAAGGAGGGATTGCAGACTTGAGCCTGGTGTTTTCTTGACAACCTGCACAACTCCACAAAACAAAGGCATCGTGGTAAATGGATACTTGTGTTTTAGTTGATTTAATTTCTACTTATTAGAAATTGAAGTTAAGTCAATTAACATCAAGTCAAGTGAGTCATTTCAAATAGTAATTTATATTATTTAATTAGGTTCTTATAGTCTACGACCATAGATTTTCCTGATAATATTTAGATTTAAGTAAAAATATTATCGGTTTGATACACAAAGTGTTAGGTGAGTCAAGTTGTAATATTTTCTTTAAAAGTTAAGGTCCATTTATAAATAGTTTATTGTCATGTTATTAAAAGTGTCTGTCGAAAAAAAAATTCTAAGTGTCCTTAGTTGCTTTTGTTGGATACCTAGTAATTTGGTTTCTCTTGTATGGTTAAATATAGTGTCATAAAAGTCAAAGTGCATTATTGGTGGAACCAGACGCCTTTGACATTGTTTAGATTGCGGGGGGAAGGGGGAGTCTAATAGTGTTTCTTTAAATGGAGAAAATTAGTATATTGATAGAAAAGTTTCAAGATTCAATGTTCCGCACAAGGCAGATCAAGTTATAATTGATCCTTATTGAAAAGGATCTGTGGGATGTGGTTAGTGGAGCAACAACAAGACTGACTGATGTTGATGATATTACAAAGTGGAATGCAAAGGATTGAAGAGCAATAGCTCTGATTGGTCTGGCACTTTCAAGTACATACCTCCACCACATTGACTTATCGAAGACCTCAAAGGAAGTGTCGGAGAATTTGAAGCTTTGTTTGGATCAAAAGCATCAAGTACAAATATGAGTCTAAAGAAGAAAATTTTTGGGCTGAAAATGGAGGGAGAAAACATTGTTCAACATATTTGTAAGGTTTCTCTCCCTATTGAATCAATTAACTAGGATAGATGCTAAAGTAGTTGACGATGATTCAAAGGCTATTTTGTTAAATAGCATGCCTCCTAGTTATGGCAACATTGTTTTCACATTAAACAAAGTAGATGTTACCTTGGAAGAAATGATATCCACTTTGATTGATGAAGTAACCAAGAAAACTGACTCAGCTATAGAGGAAACTACAATGTATGGGAAAAATAGGCCTAACCATTCCTTCAAATCTAGTTCTTCTACAAATGGAAATTGTTTCTTCAAAAATATAATTTTGTGCTACTATTGCAAGAAGGAACACAATGTTATGAATTGCACTAAGTGTGCCAAGGATCTTCTTGATGGAAAACAAAACATAGATAAGGCATTGGTTGTTGAAGATGATGAAGAGTGCCTTCATGGGGTGGCAACTGAAGACCCTCCACATGAAGACAATAAGAAGGAATATGTTCTCTAAATCAAATCAACTGGAGGATGGAGGCGGCAAACGCTGGAGGACATTCAGCGACCTCTTGTCAATCACTAACAATGGGGTTGCAAAATTGTTTTAATGACAAAACAACTTGTGCCAAAATGACTATAGTCAAGATTGGTTTCCTAGTGGCAGTGACAACTATCTCATATCATTGTTTATCAAAGTGGCAATGATCTACAATGGTAAGCTGCATACACAACAACAAGGGCTTGGTGTTCAAGCTTTCTTTGTTGTGGTTGGATATGTATATTCCCAATCACATTTCTCGGTTGTTTGTGAATAGATGCATTTGTCCCCATTCATAAGATGATGTAAGTGATTGGATGTGTTTGTCCCCAATCACTATTGTTGGTTGTTTGTAAATGGATGTGTTTGTCCCCAGTCACATAAGTTGATGAGTATGATTGGATGTGTGTGTCCCCAATTGTAATTGTTGTGGGCCCCCAATTGTAATTGTTGTGAGCAAATGTATGTGTCCCTGTTCATAACTTTGATGTTGGTGTCCCTTGATAGAAGTTTTAGTCCCTATCCAAATGGAAGTACTATAAACATAATGAGGCTAGTTCCACTACTGCTACTTATACCTTATATTACTAGTGAGCTACTGTGTGTGGTCATCAAGTATTGTGATGTACTTTCACCCCATGTTTACACTAAGGGGGAGTGTTAAAAATTAGTGTTCACATAGGTGAGCAATATTAGGATACATAAAATAATAAGTTGATAGGTTTGTTAAGTCTGTTAAATATGTTATTACAATAATAATACAATGTGTTTATATTGAGTTGTTAAAAGTTAAAACAACTCGATCTATTTAGGAATATTGTTTCCTAAAAAATAGGATATGAGAAATCCTATAAATATTTAATGTATTTGAATGAAAGCAATGAGAGGCACGTATCATTTTGTTGTGATTATTTACAGCTTCTGTCTGTCTCCGATCAATATTTCTAATCTATCCAACTAAGATGGCCTCCATATCAACTCCTATTACCTTGAGCTGCCCAACAAGAAGTGGAATAATATCATTCAAGCAGATATATTCTTTGTCAGATGACTTTTGCAATTGCTTCAGCTACAACTGAAGGTTATGTTTGAATATACTGCTCCAACAATTGGAGTTTGAATAGGAATCAAATAAGATCTGTAGATCTCTTTAGTTAGCTGTTAAGAGTCTTTAGTGGAGTGTCAATCAGTTTTAGTTAGTTGACAATATTTTTTATTTTATGTCATTTCTATTAGCATATTTATAGGATTTTGTTGAGGTCTGTTCAGTCTATATATTTGTATTCTCCAATGATGAATAATAATAAGCTATGAGTTTTTCTTTTCTCTGTATTTACTTCTGTAGTTCTATTCTCTACTTTTCCGGTATATCTCTGTTTTTAATATGGTAAAAGAGTAGCTCAATCTGCTTCATCTGTATAGTCATGGTTTGAGTGATGGAAGAGAAAGGAGTTAACATTGATTAAGAGAAAAAATGGTCAAGGTATACAAAAGAACCACCATATATTGATGACTTCTTGTTCTATTTTGAAGAGGTCAACACTTTGAAGACAAGGAAGCATGCAGTAGAAGACAATTAGATACTCACTAGTGAGGTGCTTGTGGATTGGAAAAACTATACCTCATTGAGGTTATAAGACATACATGTGAGGATTAGTGTCCACTAGTTCAGGCTAGATTCAAAATCTGGAAGTTCAGCATTATACCTTTACAAGGGTGATAAGACACTTCATGTGCAAATAGTGTTGGGAACTTGAATAATAGCTGCGGAACTATACCTAAAGTTGGGGAGCTTCTTGAAGAAGTCTCACTGGTCCAAGAATTGTTTTCAAAGAAAACTTTATGCATAATGTATTTCTTATTAATTTATGTTGTAAGTCAGTTTAATGTTGTAGCATTAAGTGGGGGCGTTGCAATAATGCTCCAACAATTAGAGTTCAAATAGGAATGAAATAAGATTTGTAGATCCATTTCAGTTAGTTGTTGAGTCTCTAATTGAGTGTCAATTAGGTTTAGTTAGTTGGCAATATTTTTGGTTTGTTGTCGTTCCTATTAGCATATTTACAAGATCTTGTTGAGGTCACTTGAGTCTATATATTCGTATTCTCTGATGATGAATAATAATAAGCTGTGAGTCCCTTTTTCTTCGTATTTACTTCTTCTGTTCTATTCTCTGTTTTTCCTGTATATCTTTCTTTTTAATAGGATTAAACAGTGTTCCATGGGGACGCATCCCTCACCACCCCCCCCCCCCAAAAAAAAAAAAAAGAAAAACACCCACGGGAAACGTCCAGCATCACCACTTCCACCACCTCTGTCGAGGAAGTTGCCAAGTCGCTTGCTATATGGCACATGCCATTACATACTGATTGCAACCTTTAACTTCATAAAAACTAGTTGGCCTTTCATGGGGGACTTAAAAGATGTTATATTGCAGATTTTGCCTTGAAGATTTCAATTCACCTCTATTTTTATATCTGCGCCACCTCGCCTCCCCCTCCGCCCCCCACCACTCCACCGCCGTCCTCTCACCGTCCCCAAATTTAGTCCTTGGTCCCCCCAGTCCTCCAAACCTGTCCCCCATAACTCCAGGAACTATGATTAAACATAAAATGTCATTCAGCTGATCATATTACATCTTGCTGTGTATTTCATATACACTCCAATTGCACTCACAACAGAATGCACTTAACATTTGAATAAGAACTCAAATTGCAAATTTTTGAGAATTGTTACATTCCAACAACAGTTATTCCACTAAACATCAACAAAAGAATCTAAATAATTTAGGTGACAATGTATTACCATGTAGTAACATTTAAAATTCAAATCCAAAGAACAATTTCAATTTCCCAACTTTCTATGGCATATTGTACATGGCTTGCTGACACCATCCTTTCCAACAGGTAAAGAATCCAGAGATAACCCATGACCATGTCCAGAGCTCTCAAAGAAAATCAAGGGTTAAAGAAAGCCCCACTCCCAGCAGCTCATAGTATTTGGCGACAATTTTCTTATCCCCATACATAGCCTCATACATGTAAACCATAGTTACACCGCCCTGGGGACGGGGGGACAGGGGAACGGGGGGACAAGTTCCTGGGATGGGGGGATAGAGGGGCCTCAATTTGGGGACAGCGGCAGGGGACAAGGGGGGTGTATATAGTATATACTATACATGTGGTACTTAAAATGCTAGTTATGAAAAGATGTATAACAATATAAGACATAAAGATGTAAAAGTATTGTGTTGAAGTATTTGTCCTTTTGTGTTGGATATAAATGTTAGATATTCATATAAGTTATATCTAACATGTATATCCAACACAAAAGGACCAATATCTAACATTTATATCTTTGTTGGTGGCTGTTTTCAAGTCCCTAGGTCCGGCAAATGAGGTTTGAGTGATTTTGGCTTGTGGGGAAGTTATGTCTGTCTGGAATTTGGGTGAGAGCTAAGCTAAGTCTTTCATAGAGATGGGGTCAAAACCAAGTGATTTGTGATAAAATGAATTAAACTTAAAACCCTTTGAGAATCATTTTGCCAGCTTCAGTTTGACCTTAGAAAGCCATGATGGATTGTGGGAGGTAACCCTACTGAAGGCTTGTTGAATCCTGAAATTTGGCTAAGTCTGGAATTTTTCAAATCTAGAATTTGCATCTTAACTCCTATGAAGCTGGAACCTATCTCAAACATCCTAAAGTATATATATTTTATAATTTATACAAATATAACTTAAAGTATAAGAAATTAAATAAATCAAACTTATACTTAAATGTTATATTTGTATAAATCCTCCTGCCCATGAACAAAAATAAAATTTAAAAACTTGTATTTTTTGGCTTGCCATGATGGGGGACGTCTGGGCGTCCCCTTCAAGGTCGAGGGATGTCCAGACGTCCCCTTGTCCCCGTCCGGGATGCCGAGACGTCCCCGCATCCCCCACCGGGATGGTGGCGGAACGGCTGCTCCGCCCAAACTGCTGGGACGCCGCCCCCCCCGTCCCGGGTGCATCTGGGTTTTAGGGGGGAGACGCGTCCCCGGGTTACTCTGATGTAAACCCATTGTAAGTTATCTCAATCACTCATAACAATCACCTCTTTTTAACTTATTTCCTGAAAGTAGCCCATGAAAACAAGTTTGGGACATGCAATCCTCTCAAACTCTCTTGGTATATGGTAATTAAAATCAGTCCTCAGAACAAATTCTCTTCAATGCAAGCATTTGATAGATAGTTGATTGAAGATAAATGAAATTCATACCAAAATGACTTGATGCAGACCACATCAATTCTTTGTCCATGTGTTGTCTCAATAATTTGACTATCCTGTTGGCACGGATCTTTGAAAATAAGAACCATACCATATCCTGTACATGGAAACTGAAATAATGTTGGATACTTCTCAATCAACATTTTGCCACTTCTGCATTAGTAGTTGTGTTGCCAATTACTATTGGCCATTTTCTGCACCTATTTCCAAACTGAAATGTTAGAGATTACTCTCTATAAGCCAAAAGATTTAGAATAGAATTTCCACATTAGTCAAACTCTGACATAATAGTGCAACTGGCTTTTGCCCATGAAAGCTTCAAATTAACCAATCTTTCATTTCATTCTTCCTCGCTCTGAAGAAGAAATCTTTTCAACTCAATATTATTAAAGGCCTTATGCCCATGCCCAACAACGTCTAAAAATACATCCTGGTAAATAGATTCCTTTCAGAGAAATTGAACATTATGCTGCTCCACAAAAATGCTACGCTAGAAATCCTGTTGAGTTTGGCTTATTTCTTTTCTTCTAACCATGTAAAGGAGATCCTATTCTGATCCTGCTTGAGTTCTGGGTGCAAGGAAGCAAATGTTTCAGCTCCACTTGACCCAGGTACATTGGGTGAAATTCAATAACATGTACACCTAGTTTTAAGGACATGCTATCTCCTTTTATTTACTTAATTTCAATAGCAGGCTTCGCTGTGTATAATCTCAGAGCTTGTACAGGACAAGATTCTGAATCTGTGGCTGATTCATTGCAAAATTTCAATAAATAAATATACCAGAGACACTTTAAGTTGATATGGTACACAGAATTTAGTTCATTTCTGCCTAAACCAGTTTGACATGTTTCCAAAAGGCATTGCTTTGTAACAGCATGGTGGTGCCACAGTGCACACTACCAAAAAAAAACTAGAGAAGAAACACTTGTTGCAGTTTTGGGTTTCCACAAATTTGGAGATACTTTAATGAATGACAAGCCCAGAAACTTGAAAAAAAATATATATCAGCTACATTATAAAGGGTGGAAAAAAACAAAATTATGTTGGAAGAGTATACTGTTGCATGTATATGGATTCAAATCATATATGGGTAATCATACTGCCATTTGATCTAGCAAGAAAAACCTCTGTATTTCCTAAACCCATTGCAAAGCAACAAATTTCATATTTTCATTTAAACATTTCTTACAAAAACAAAAAAATTTGGAGCATCAGTTTCAAACTTTCACTTCTACAGTGTCTTTGCAATTCAGTTTTCAGCTCTACAAAAAGTTTCAAACTTTCACTTCTACAGTGTCTTTGCAATTCAGTTTTCAGCTCTACAAAAATGATGATGGTGTGAATAGTATGTTATCTAAACAGTTCCTTTTAGGTTCTTTTTACACCTAGTTACTTAAGTAAAGGCATTTACTTTTTGTGTTTCAAGTCATACGATTATGACTTTTCAATGTTCATAATCCTATCTTGTCCTATGTCTTACTCTTGATTATTCACTATATGTACCATTATTGGAAACAGTGTTTTTTTCCATAGTTAAAAGTTACTGACTTGGTGCAGACTCGGTATGTTGATTTTAGACCCAGACTTGGACTCAACACCAATAGTTGACAAATACTCAAAAATTTGAAAAAACCAAGAAATATAGAGATTTTTAAGGATTTAATATTTGTAATCTGTATTATGCACCCTCCAAAAACTAAACTTTAATGACACCATAAACTAATCAAATAGAAGCTACTTTGATCACATATACAAGTATACATCGATCAAATGAGTATAAAAGCAGATTTTAGTGGAAGGAAGCAACATTATTAGATATATAAATATTGTCAAGTGTCTAAGGTGTACAAAACTCGTAGATTATAACATCCGTGGCATTTAAAACAAAAATTACAATATAGCACCCTAAACTATGTTAAATAGGAGCTTGTATCCCTTATCACAACATTATGAACTCTGTGGAGGCATATGATTGTATCCCAAACAAATTTGCAAGTGCTGCAACAACCTTAGGAGCATTAGTTAGGATAGGGTTTGACCTGGTAAATTAGAAATATAAATGTAATTTAATTACTAGGAATTTAATTGGGAAAAAGTTTTTTTTAAAAAGTTGCTCTTTCATCCAAGGCCCAAAAAGATTTTCATTTCTTTATTTTTTTAAATTAGAGTAGGGATTAGGAGTAATGCGCCCAATGAGGTTAAGGGGTAGTGTCTCTTGTGGGGTTTTGAGGGCAATGCCCACGGCAAGTCGAAGGAGAAAATCTCATCACAAGATTTGAGGGCAATGCCCTTGGCACTCAAAGGGCAACGCCCCCATCACTAAGCCTAGACTAAAGCCTTCAAGACCACATAAACCATTTTTCATTATTTTATCACTTAATTATTCTCTAAAAGTCCTTTAAACCCTTCAAAACCACATAAACCATTTTTCATTATTTTATCACTTTTAATTTTTCTCTAAAAGTCCTTTAAACCCTTCAAGCAACACTTGTCTTTCATACTTTTATGTTTAATCATTTTCATTTTATGCTTTTGTCCCTCATTTTCATAAACATAGCTAAGTCTACCCATTGAGACTTGTTGAGTACCTAGGTCACCAGTCTCCAAGCCTCATTTTGACCTACTCTCCTTGAGATTCCCAAGGATTAAGCGAGGCCTTGCAAGTCTTGTATTTTGTAACACTAATTTTCTCATTGCTTCTCTCTTGCATACAAGGCTCTTTGATGTTACAAAACGTTCTCACTCTTATGAGTAGTTTTCATAACTTCAACATAGGATCAAAGCTCTCGAACTACAAGTCCTTTTTCTTTTTGGGGAGATTTTTTCCATGCTTTCTCATATGGTGCATAAAAGCACAAATTCAACCTCACAATTGAGTTCAAAAGGCCCAAATCTGTATGGATTGATAGTAAACTCAATATGGTTTAGAGAAATTGTAGTTTTGGCCACTTTTGGAGGGCATTCATTTTTAGCCATATGGATTTCATACCACTTGGACTATTATAGGATCCATACATCCACAAAACCTGTATAGTTCCTGCATAGTCCATTATATTGTCACTAGCCAAATCTATGGAGAATTGTCTACATCAACCTTCACATTGCCTATGTCATCCCTAGCATGACTGCAAGATTTGCATTTGTTTTAATATTTTATTTTCTAGGTAGGTCATACAGCAAGGTACAACCACTTTTCGGCAGGTCATACCATAGGGTAGAGTCCATGCATCATATCAGTACCTTGCATGAGATCTATACAACACATGGCACCTATCTCTATAGGGTATGACATCAACAAGGCACTTTTTCTACCTAACCAATCAGCCCATTGCCCCATGAGAGTTTTAGCCCTTACTCAAACTTAGCCCATGCAGGCTTGACTTTTTTGGCAAGGTAATTTTATTTTTTGTACATTATGTTTTTGCAAAGAGGCAATTTATTTTAAAGAGCCATAACTTTTTCCCAAGGTGTTGGATTTTCAACTTATTATAGGCAACAAAAGACTCATTCTAAACACTTCACAATGATGCAAGTATTTTTCCAAATTCTACTCCAAGTACCAAAATTTTCTATTAGTGAGGAATTTGATTTGTAACCTTCAATTTTTTGTTTAACAAGTATTTTTGGCAAGGTCACCAGGTATGCCCTTAAGGCCTCTCACACCCAAAGGCGCTAAGCACAAAAAAGTCCAAAAAAAGACATTTTTTGACTTTTTTTTTGCATCCAAAAACCTAAAAGCGTAATTTTGCCCAGTACAAAGATTATTTTGTTCTCTTCACTATCTCTTTCCTCATTTTCTCTACAAAAACCATTTTGAGGGTATAGCCCCTGAACCCCCACTTCTGACCCGCGGTGGAACAAAATGTTCACCCGCATCCCCTCTATCATTGGGTTTTTCTCACATCTATCTAACACCTTGTGCAGCTTATAGCATTGTTGACCCTCAAACCCATTAGGGTTCCCACTCCCAAACCCCCACTAGTTGTTAAGATCTTTTGTCATATAAGAAATTTGATTACAATGAAAGGTTCTAGAAGTGGACACTAGAATCAAGAGCTTAGACATCTAAAATTATCACTATTAAATGCCAATTGATAAAGATAAATATTAAATATTTAACTATCAATTGGCATTTAATATTTATCTTTAAAATTACCATTTTGGCATTTGGCAGTGATCAATGATGAAGTCTCATACTATCAAATGTGTTTAGTTTTACAATTTTGTATATTTCTTTAAAAAAATTGTGTTTACACACACACATACCCAAGGGCGAAAAAAAGCATGTACCGAGGTACCTAGTTCCGCACCCATGCCCATACTGGCAACTTAGATTTTGGCTTGTCCATTGTATAAATTGCACTTATGTAAACATCGTTCTTTGCTAGAGGGTCTGTTATTACAGCATCAATACATTTTGAGGGGGCATGAGACACAATTTAAGTGCCTATTATCTTCTCTCTTGGAGTTTGTTGCTAAGCATGCCAAACCTAGGACTGTTGGAATCCTCACTCCAAATAATTATGACACATGGAAACAGAAAATGAGACGAATGCTATAATCTCAAGGACTTAAGCAAATGTTGGATGTGACAACACCTAAATTTTCTAAGTTCGAAAAAATTACATACAGAAACAAGATAAATTGCATATGGCTGTAAGGATTCTCAAATTTAAAGCAGGCGTGAATTCATAAGGAAAAAAACTGAATAACCAAGAATAACAATAATATGTCTCAAGTTAATAGTCATGAGCTAAGCATCTCATTATATAAAGGACAAGAAACTAGTGCACAATGGTAGTGTATCAACTTACCTTTAGCCTTCCATCACTTGAAAATTCACAATTTGATGTCACTGCACTTTGAGGGTCCATTAGCCATCCTGCTTCACTGATAAAATGATCATTGTCAATGATCCTAAAATCACACCACAAATTCTTTGGAAGAAATACCAGGTCTTCCATTTCTCTTTTTATGTACTCAGATCTACCATCTGCCAGTCCTTTAAATAGGTCCTTATCGACACACAAACAAAAACTGCATCAGTTGAATCATGATATACAATTAAATACTCGAATTAAGATGCATAAGTTAGTCTGCATAAAGATTGAATTCAGGAGATTTGAGGACGATATATGTCCATTATTGTGGAAAAGTATTTTTTATCGCAACGTGAAAAATTAAAATATAATGAATTCAACTTGACCAGAAATTCATCCTTTTATATTAAAAATAATTGTATTGATAAGCATATAAAATTTACAGAAAACCCAGTAGGGTTGCAATGACAGCCACCAGGTGAAGGACAAAATGTTTTTATAAGAAGGTGATATCGTACAAGCACAGAAACAAACTGAGAAGCAGAAAGAGATACAAGAAATGGATTCAGAGCAAAATTTCTCATATAAGAGATACATAACTAATGGCTATCAAATAAATGGTAAAAGACAACAAATGATTAAAATATAGGCTATTACATAAGAAGGTGATGGGAAGGGCTTTCTTCGCTTTCTTTTAAAAGAAAAGACAGAAGCATATCTCCTGGATCATGGAGATGAATGCCCTCACACTTCCAGTGATAACACCCATATTCACTTGTTTGCCTCACCTTGTATGGAAAGCTGTGGTTGGGGCCAACAATATTCACCACTTTTAAGAAAGCCCAAATATGAACCAATCTGTTGGAAATTGTGATGCGTTACTTCAGCCAACTAATGCCTTTATTTCTCTATGGAGAGAAGTCCCTCAGTGGCTTCCATTTTGCTTTTGACACTTACCAAATTAAGCTTAAAAAAATTGTTGAACTCCTATAACAGGCAAGGCAATCCTACAGAATTTGCCACTTATCCTTTTGTTTGTGAATATATTAGACCAAAAGGGAAACACATTTTTGCAAGATGTTGATTTTAGCTTACTTAGTGTCCTAAGAGGTTAACAACTGTAATAACCTGTCCCAGTTTCTACACCAGAATTTTTGCAATTTCCCAATCTTTCAATGTACAGCCATTTTGTCAAACAGTTATCTGCAACCCCTTGTGAAGAGTTTTCTGACTGTAAGTGTTTTGGTAATATGTTTAATGGTTTTTGGATGCAGTAGCATTACATAATCACTTCAATCATTCATCTACTAAATCCATTAAACCAAATAACTGAAATAACACAAGAAATTTTACAGCTTGCTGTTCACTATTATAGAGGTACAAATAACTTGCTTTCTGACCTTTAACAGCAGATACAAACATTTAGTGATCGATTATTCCTGAAACTTCCATGCTCTAAGGCCCTGGAACCTGTACATATTTCAAACTGTCTGTACAACTCATTGTGACAGTTGGAGCTCCACACAAATTCTATAATTCTCACAACCCCCTCTAAAGAGAGCAGCAATCATATGCCTAACTCATGGAGGAGCAAGGTGATTATCATGGAAGTCACCAAGCTTCACATCCACTTCATTGAGCACCATGAATTACTGTTATGAAGGTTAGCGACCAAGAAGAAATCTCTCATGCCAACATTGTGTAGACAATTCCCAATGATATGATATGTCCAGCAACAAGGAAACTCACGCGAAGAAATATAGAAACCACACACCCAGCAAGGAAGAATCAAATCGCCCTAAATCTGCCTGAACATCCATGTCAGGCAATGAGTCTTTGGCACTCAGCAAAATTTATCACTCATGCCCAGTCATAGCTTATGTCTATCACCCAATATTCTTATCATGGCATCTCATACAAATACCCTGGATAATTTCTGAAATACTAGCAAATGATTACTTTTATCAAAAATATCGTAATCTTTCAGCTCCTGTATAAAACCTATGTAATTCCACCTGCAGATTGGCTAGGGTAGATGTTACGCTGCCAAAACCAATTCCCTTGGGGTTTTTGTTTGAGGGCTTTTCTTTCACCGAAAGCTTCAAGTCTTCACAAAGAAAATAAAATCAAGCATATCCAAAAAAGCCTTCAGGCTTCAAATCACCTTTTTATAGTTACCTGTAGAATTTTCCCCAAGGTACTATTAATTTCCCACTCAAATATATCATTTAAGTCACTTTTATAAAGTGACTTATAATATTTGCCTTTTAAATTACTTAAGTGACTTATTAAATTAATTAAAATAATGTTATCCAAGAATTTACTCTATTGGACAACTTTACTTAATTAATTAATTTATTCCCTAATAAAGCCCAAAATTATCCTACAGGAATTGAATAGGCTAAAAGGGACACTTCCAGCTACTAATGTAAGGGGTCATTACAACAACCCTTGCAAAGAGTCATTTATATTGAACAATGCAATAATTAGTAGATCAAGCTTTGCTGTGGAGAAAATTTGCTACTTAAATTAGTGGAGGGCAATGAGATGGGGGGTGATTAGGGATAACAATTTTCACTTGTTTCATTGGCAAAAGAATTTGAGATACAGGAAGTGTCATTAAAATAACAGATAATGCCTGATGCCTAATGCCTATTGCCTATCGCAGGCTAGGCTACATTTATAATTGGTAATTTAAGTCATTAAGATACCAATAATATCATGGCATTAATGCAAATCTTCATCATCATGCTATTGCATTGTACTTTGTCTCCTATCAATTGACATATGGCATACAATTCCAGCAGGTATGGTATTAATGTTTGAATACATCATTTCTACTATATTGTGTTCATTGTGATTGTGAGATTTTAGCAACTCCTCCAGGTAAGATAAACCTGATATTTTTAAATCTCAGAGAAATGACCACTTCAGTGTAAAGAAAATTAATAGGAGTGACTGAATGAGTTTTCTTGTCTTCTGAAAAAGACTTTGATGGCTGAAAGGAATAAACTTCCATAAACACATTTAGTTTCATGTGAGGGAACATCCATATACAAAAAACACTTTAAACACCACAAATAAAGACATGTAATTGCTCATAGGGGACTTCAAACAGTGCCAAGACAATGATCATCCGGCAGGTAAAATAATGTAAAAATTATATTGCTCAAGGAAGACTACTCTACATTTGTCCAAGTACATGTAACAAACACTTGTATGTGATCTGGAAATGGCACTATAGATACACACTGATCACTAGATGTTAGCATTTCAATAATGACAGCAATACCAGTAAGATTACGTATGCATAAAGGCATGGTGTGTCCTCCTGAATAGCAGCAACTGTGTAAAGTTATAATTTATTGCAGATAGTATAAATTAACAAAACATTAAGAGGAAAGAATGAAGTTGTCTAAAGACTAAAATGAAGCAGACTATATCCATTGAACTTAGCATTAAGGATTCAAAGTCTAAAATTAAATGGATGTTCACCCTTAAGCAAAGAAAGTCCTTCTCCCACCCCAAAATACTGCAGTAGTACAGTCAACAAAATGAAAGCATGCAAATCAGACTGAAGTGAAATTGATGCATTTAGCTTGATCCTTCATGGAACTTACAGATTCATTTTTGAACTCTGCAACAAGATTTTGAGTTTTCCATGTGCCCACAAGCTGTGATGCATTAAGTGGACTTGTTGAAGCAAATGCAGATATACCAATCGCACATCCACCAAGCTGCTCACCATTTCTGTATGGACCATACCACTGTTCACTATAGACAGCAATTTTTTGCAACCTTGGCTTGGTTTTCTGTTCCTCATTAATTTCCCCAAGATCTATTTGTTGTATAATCCTCACACGTGACTCTGAATTCATTCCTTCAGTGAGGCAATGTTCTATCTCAATTGTATTGCATCTCTCTTTCTTTGGATTTTTGGTAGGCCAAACAGCTATATAACAGCCACTTGAATGAAAAGCGAAACATGAAACATGATTATCATTCCCTCCAATTTTCCTTTCATCAACACTATGCCTTGATGCAGCATCAGCTTCGCATCCAACAGTGGGAAGCAACTTTATTGACTTATAACTAAGAGCAACTGAATCTTCTTCTGCAAGTGTCGGACATTGTGTTTGCCAGTCATAAACTTGAACTTCCCACTCTCTAAATGCTTCTGGAACAACCACCTCTGGAAGTTCTATGGGTTTCCCTTTGACAGTGAATTCTGCTCCATACCCATCCCATTCACCTGAGACGCGTCTTGCAAAATCCTTCCAAACTGCATCAAAAACACAATATAACTCTGGTAAATATCAAAGAAAATGAGCATAATCCACACAAACGACCAAAATTTCTGAATACAGTCTATCATAAAATAGATTAACAATTTTTACTTCCATGCACGAACAAAAAATCTCACTAAAAGAGATTACCTTAGGCTTTAGGATATTCTACACTAACCAAAAATAGATAAATAAATATTACATCTTTATTTCCAGTTGCAAAGATCTATATCCATGAATTAAGAGGTAAACAGGGGCCCTTGTGAAGGGAGTGGTTAATTTTTAAAATTTGAGCCCTTTATCCTCTTGGACCCTGCCTAAGATTGCTCGAAAGTGAATTTTGAAGGAGCTACCAAAGGTAATCTTGGTTTGACAGTATCTGGTGTTGTATTTCATTTGGTTTCAGGAGATTCAACTAAAGGGGCTTCTTTCTTTTTAGGATCCAAATCAAACAATGAAGTGGGGGTTTTGGCTGTTTTGAAAAGGGTTAAAGTGGCAATTCTTTGGGGTCAAAGAAGTTGCGGATAGAGCTTCTACATCAACAAATGGATTCTTAGCACAATCATCTCAGATTAAGACCTTATTTTGCTGCTGCGAAAACTTGGAGGGTGAAACCCATTGGAGAAAAATTGCTGGTTCGGGTCATCTTCAGCAGGAGAATGATCATCTGCGGTCTATGTTGCAGGCCTAGATAAAATAAACATGACAATATGGCTCTCTACTGTCAAGATCTCAAATTATGCCTTGACAATTTGTCTATGGTTGGCTGTCTTGAGATCTGTAGCTCTTACCATTTCCTGACCATTTCGAAAAGTGGTGTCTTAAGACAGTTTGCAAAGTGACTTCGGAGCTGGCTAATCTTGTGTTTTTGTGTTTCCAAATGAGGAGAATGTTCTAGGCCATCTACTTGCTTTGGCTTGGTATGCGAGTTTTGTTGTATGTCGTTATGCAGGTTTAATTGCTAATGGCATTGCTGGCAGACTGGTTTCTTTTGTTTTGACAGTCCTTTTGTCATTTTGGCTGTCTCTTTATATAGTTATTTTAGCCGTATAGAGCCTTTAATACATGTATCCAAAAAAAATTAGAGGAAATTGAGAGAAACATATCTTAAATCAATTCAAAGAATGTGATACTTTGATAACAACAGCTTAGCCACAGAATGACATTGAGCATCTTACCCTATTAAAGCCAGAAAAGCCAACATTTAAGCCCCAAGGGGCAGTGCAATTCAACTTCAAAAAACTGGCTTCCTCTTATAATGAGAAAACTCTGAACAAGTAGTGTCCTTTTAAGTCACGATATTTCCACAGTCCCATGTAATAAATTAGCATGAGCTTCTAGAGAAAACTTGTGAAAAGCTTTTTTGCATCAACATTTCGGATCACTCCATGATGCATCATCAATAAGAGGATAAAATTGGTTCACAATTGCAGAATCAGCTCCTTAAAAAGAGAGATAAAGTTGACAGGTAAAAACAAGAATCATGAGGGGGAGAGGGGAGGGTGAGTAATGGAAGGGCTAAGAGACAATTAAGCCAAAAATAAGAAAAGATAAAAACTGAAAATATGATACAGCATTAATCTAATTTAATCGAAAAGACTTTGTACTTGTTGGATAAAACCATGACAAATATTGCTTATATAAAATTCTTACAAACTTTGTAGGCACCAACCCACAGGAGACTCCAATTCCCTCTTGAATGATTCGTACGCACCAATTCTCACAACTGAGCACCAACTCAATAAGAGACACCAATCTCTTCACTATGAAGCACCAACCTTGTTCCATATGAGGCACCAACCTCTTTTGGGAAGCACCAACTTCAAAACGAATAAGTATTCTCCTTCTCAAACTATGTCTTCTTCAATGGATGAAAAACTCTTACAAATACTTCATCAAATACATAACCTTTTCTCTCACAGATTTGATAATCTCTTTTATCTACTTTTCTCCTCAAATCTGTGCATTCTTTCTCTCACAAACCTATTCTTAGATGATGCACCATGCACGTCTTATTTCACAAACTTAATGTTCCCTTCTTCAACATATATTCTCCATCTTTCTTCAACATAAATATCAAATATTCTTCATTATTTTTCTTCTCTAGGTCTGCTCCAAATGGTTTGATATTTCATTGTATTTCTGTTCTCAATGACTGCTCAAAATTTTGTCATAACTATCTACAACCTTCCTTCAATATAGATCTTCAATACTATTCCACGAACATATCTCACTTCATTCTCCATACTCTTCTCTCCAAATTCTCTATGCATTTATATTTTTATGCCTTTACTTGAGGGGAAACATCCCTTGGATAGACAATCTCGTATGATGACACACATCTTGGTACTGCCCTTTGAGATTCAATTGTTGTCTTAATAAACATAAGTGTTGCCTTAAATAATTGCTGTCTCTTAATTATGAATCGCTATTCCTTTCTGTTCTTAATAAATTACCATACCTTTACTTGGGTGATTAATATATATTTCCCCCTTACTTTACACTTATCCCTGCCTCTTTTTTTATTCACTTAATTGCTGCTTTTAATCCTTATCTTCATGCATCTCTATACTTAGTAAAGATAATTGCTTTAATTCATTTTCAATTAGTGCACTATTAATCATATATACATCTCCTTTAAATTGAGCAATTGATCTCTTCAAAGGAAGTGGCCAGCATTAAGGTGTAAAGGGGGGTGGCCAATTCAGACTATTTTATTTTCCATGAAGCAAAGAAGGTCAGCCTAAGTATAACATAAATATTAATTTGAATTTATTTCCCATTTAAGAAGGAAGACACCAAGGATTAGAAGGTCAACCGGCAATCTTGAACCATAAACTTGACTTTTTAGCTACGTTTATGCACACTTGTAAGGCCTCATAAACTTGTCTTATTGGTCATTTGACTATATCCTTAACCTAAGTTGCTTTGTATGGAGAGTAGTGGCCTTTGGCCTTATTCAATTTCATCCACATCACTAACAACCACTCACCTTTGACATAATGACAACATCCAACAATCTCCCATATCCTTTTGTTATCAATGACATTCTTTCTTGACATCAATGACAACTACAATATTTTCAACATATAAAAATTTCCTCCAGAAGCTCTTTCTAATTCTACCAAGTGTAGGAACTAGGAACATCACTTAGGAATGTGGTGTATAGTGTTGTTATCACTAATCTTGCACCCTTTACTAAGCTATCAACTTAGTAACCTAATGAAACAGTGGATCACTTTCAAGTTGTGGGTCTCCTAACCTCCAAAGAAGCCTGGTTCCTTTGTTTATTCACCTAAAATTGTAATGTACCCTTTTGGGATTGCCATAAATTTTGCCCTAGAGTCACAAGTTCAATTAAAACAAGAGGTGTATAGTTAGAATTATAACACTACCAATAAAATGTCCTTAGCAAGATAAACCTTGGAATAGGTCCTGCATGTTAAATCCTGATAACTTGATCATATTAATGTTCTAATTCTTCAGATTAGACAGATCTAAAATGCATGTAATTTCCTTTATATGTGGCCTCATGATAAATACATCTCCCTAGAACAGATCGGCAATTTGCTAGGCATATTTATATGCCTTGTATTTGACTATTGTAGTTAATTAATAATTAACTATTAGTTAATGGACAAGGGCACCGATTTGTAGAGGAATAGGTTGTTTCATGGAGGGCCGACCTAGAAGGGGTGTGTCTTATGAAAAGACAAGACCCTTGGTTAACATATAAGTAGGAGCAAGATTGTGGATAGATGACACACAATACAATCTTAAGTCTGCTCTTCTAGCAATCTGCTCCTTGGCGATTTAGTGCATAAATAAAATATAATTTTCAGAATTTATTGCAGACTTCCAGAACAATAACATTCAGCCCAGAATTGTAGTAGATCGATTTGCAACAAGGTATTAATACTCCATCAGTATTATATCTTCAAAATTTGCAGAAAAACTTACATGGTATCAGAGCCAAGTTGTTGAACCTAGGCTCTACAAATTGACAATCAGATTTGAAAATATCTAAGCAACATCCTTCTACCTTCAATGGCCAACGCAATCAGACCCGAAAACAGGTTTGATGGAAAAGAACACTTCGTTGCATGGAAATTCAGAATTATAATCTTGAGACAATGATGTAATATAGTTTGTTGATAAGGAATCCAAGCAACCTGATGCTGATCCTCATAAAACTAACTGGATTAAAGGAAACGGGAAAGCCATGAAAATCATATTAGATGGAGTTAAAAATGAAATAGTACCTATGCGAATGAAACATCAGACAGCATTTAATATGATGAGTGCATTAATAAATGCATATGAGGTTAACAATGCAACTAGAACCCTTGCACTAAAAAGGCAACTAAATCATATAAAAATAAGGAAGGGAGAATCTATGAATTCATACTTCCTAAGGGTGGCTAGTCTAAGAGATGAACTTGCAAGTATAGGGACCATAATTGAAGACAAAGAGCTGTCACTTATGGCTATAGATGGGTTACCGGATTCATGGGAAACATTCTCACAAGGAGTAAGTGCTAGAGACAAACTCCTAGACTTCAACAAACTTAAAGGAGACTGCCTTCAAGAAGAATCTAGGCAACTTAAGAAAGGACTAAAATCGAAAACTGGAGATGAAGAACTTCATGTTCTCAACACAAATTCCTACAAAGGAAAGAAGAAACACTTTAAGAAGAAGAAGGCCCCTCAAGGCAATAAAAAATTCAAGAGGGACATATCTAAAGTCAAATGCTTCAAATGTGAGAAACTTGGACATTATAAGTCACACTGCCCTGAGAATACGAAACAGCAAGTAAATTTCACAGAGGTAACTAAGACAAAAGAAGACTATGATCCTGAAAATTATGTATTGTATTCAGCACTATCAAATGATGTATCTAGCAAACTCAACTCTTGGGTAATTGATAGTGGATCATCCAGACAAATTATGGGGTATAAAGAAGTATTGGATTCAATGACGAAGGAAACCGATGAAGAAGTTACCATAGGTGACAGTTCTGCACATCCAGTCAAAGGAGTTGGAAGCCGCACCTTAAAACTAAAATCAGGCATCTCCTTACACCTCAAAAGAGTACTATATGTACTCGGAATCAAGAGGAACCTAATTTCTGTCACAGCACTTGAGGATGATGGATATAAGGTAGCATTTATGGATGGAAAGGTAATGACCTGGCCTAAAAACTCTTCTATTAAGAAATCAAAATTGATTGGTGAAAGGAAGGGATACCTGTATGAACTATGTTTGGAACCTATTCAAGCCTTAGTTCATGAAGCTGCAGATATAAACGAAGTATGGCATACAAGGTTAGGGCACCTAAACTTCAAAGCCTTATCAACTATGGAGAAGATGGTTACTGGTTTACCTAAGTTGAACAAAGATCATTCAAGCATATGCAAAGGATGTGCACTAGGTAAGAACACCAACAGTTTATTTAGAAAAACTAACAATGTTTTAGAATTAGTCCACTCAGATTTATGTGGACCTATGTTTGTTCCTTCTCTCGGAGGATTTTTGTACTATGTACTCTTTATGGATGACTTGTCTAGGAAGACATGGATTTACTTCTTAAAATGTAAAGAATCAGAAGAAATCCTTAAAAGATTTAAAGAATTCAAATCCTTAACTGAAAATCTATCAAGACACAAAATTAAAACTCTTAGGACTGATAATGGAGGGGAATATACTTCAAATTTGTTTAAGGTTTTTTTGTAAAGAAGCAGGGATTAAGAGGGAGTATACTGTTCCTTACAATCCTCAGCAAAATGGGATGGCAGAAAGAAAGAATAGGACAATTGTGGAAGCTACAAGAGCTATGCTACTTGACCAAAATTTAGGATTCTATCTTTGGGCAGAAGCCACATGTACTGCTGTCTATATTCAAAATAGATGCCCTCACTCCCACCTCGGAGATAAAACTCCTGAGGAAGTCTTCTCTAATTCTAAACCAAATATCAGCCATCTTAGAATATTTGGGTGTCCTGTTTACATTAATATTCCTAAAGAGAAAAGAACTAAACTTGAACCTTCAGGCAAAGGAGGTATTTTTGTTGGATACAGTGAAACATCCAAAGCATATAGAGTTTACATACTTGGTCAAAAAAACATTGAACTTAGTAGGGATGTAATATTTGAAGAAGATTTAGCATTCAAAAGAGCCCTAAGTTCTGAAGATCCTTCACATATACCTAGTTCTGAAGAAAATCATGAACCTGAGTTTCAGAGGGAGAACATTGAAGAAATTGACGGTGAAATTCAAAATCTTAATCTTGAGGAAACTCAAAATCCTAAGAAAAGACCACTTTGGGCCTCTAAGACTATAGAAGAAGCACAAGACTTCTCTACACCAGAAGGAACCTTCAGAGAAAGCAAAAGACCCAAGAGATTCTCTAGCTATGCTGCAAACATAAGTGATTTATCTAAATCAGAACCAACCAATGTTTCAGATGCTATTAAACATATAGCTTGGAAGGATGCTATGACAGAAGAATACCAATCCATTATTAAGAATGATGTTTGGGAAATTGTTCCAAGGCCTGAGGGAAAATCTGTTATTTCTTCTAAGTGGATATTTAAAATCAAGCATGCTACTGATGGTAGCATTGAAAAATATAAGGCTAGATTCATAGCCAGAGGATTCTCTCAGAAGGAGGGTATTGATTATGAAGAAACTTTTGCTCCAGTTGCCAGATACACCTCTGTAAGAGAAGTCCTAGCTATTGCAACATCGAAGGGATGGAAAGTACATCAGATGGATGTGAAAACAACATTTCTGAATGGAAAGATTACTGAAGAGGTATATTTGGAACAACCTGAAGGATTTGAAACTCATAACCCTAAAGTCTTTGTTTGCAGGCTCAAGAAAGCTCTCTATGGGCTTAAACATGCTCCAAGGGCATGGTATGAAAGAATCGATAAGTATCTCACCAGTTTAAGATTCTCCAAGAATGAAGCTAATCCAGATCTCTATTATAAAAAGGATAAAGATGATATGATAATTTTGATACTATATGTTGATGATTTACTAATAACAAGTGATGATCATCTTATAGATCAATGCAAGAAAGATCTAATCAGAGAATTTGATATGAAAGATTTAGGACTCCTTCATTACTTCCTAGGATTGGAAGTATGGAAAAACTCTGACAGCATCATACTTAATCAAGGAAAGTATACATTAGACATCTTGAAGAGATTTGGAATGTGGAACTACAAACCTATGTCTTCTCCAATGGAGACTAACCAACACAAACTTAAGGAAGCAGCAGCAGAATCACCCTCCATAGATTCTACTCTTTATAACCAGATGATTAGGTCTCTCATGTACTTGGTAAATACAAGACTTGATATTTGCTATGCAGTTAATGCCTTAAGTTAGTTTATGTGTGAACCAAAGGAGATTCACCTGGTTGCAGTCAAACATATTATGAGATACTTACAAGGCACTCTTAACCTTGGGCTCAAGTATGAGAAAGTTGACTTGGACTTACATGGATTCACAGACTCAGATTGGGCTGGAAGTGTTACTGATAGGAAAAGCACTTCAGGATGCTGTTTCAGTTTAGGATCAGCGATGATATCATGGATATGCAGAAAGCAGACATCAGTAGCACAGAGTTCCACAGAAGCTGAATACATTGAAGCTGCAATGGCTTCTCGGGAAGCAGTTTGGCCTAGAAAGTTACTTGTGGGATTATTTGGTCAGCCCATGAATCACACTATCATTCATTGTGATTATCAGAGTTGCATCAAGCTTTCTGTGAATCCAGTTTTTCATGACAGATCCAAGCATATTGAAATTCCTTACCATTATGTAAGAGATATGGTAGACAGGAATACTATCAAGTTAAGATACATTTGTACTACAAACTGGACAGCAGATATTCTTACCAAACCTCTCTCTCGAGTGAAGATAGATCACTTCAGAAAAAGACTTGGTATGGTTGAATTATAACTCATTTGTATTCTTTGATTATTAATAAAATAATTTTGTGTTAAATTATTATTGTTAGGCTATTGACTGTTATGGGCTTCACCATTTGTGTTAATTATCTAAAGAGGTGACGATCTTTGTGATAATGAATAGACATTATATGAGATGACGATCTCTGAGATAATGTTCTAAAACAGTAGGGAACTACTGGCAAATCTAGATGAATTAAAGATCATATTGTGATAGAGAAATTTCTATGCCTATGAGTCACATTTGGATAAAGGAAGAATTTAATCATTCTCCGGATTTTATTTTGTGTACTGGCAGATCTTAATTCAGGATCATATTGTGATATAGGCTTGTCAATGCCTATAAGTCACAATTTGGATAAAGGAAAAATTTAATCATTCTTCGGATTTTATCTTGTGTATTGCATCACATGTAATACTGTTATCACCAGTATTAGTGATAATTCATATTACAGGTTTAGTAATATGACAAGTATCATGTGTACCATGATACTACATGCTTGGAAGAATCAGATAGATATAGAGTACAAATCTATGCTTAGTCATCGTAACAATGTTGCTACATATGTTTCTCTCATTTATATTATCAAGTTAAGAGGGAGTGTTAAATCCTGATAACTTGATCATATTAATGTTCTGATTCTTTAGATTAGACAGATCTAAAATGCATGTAATTTCCTTTATATATGGCCTCATGATAAATACATATCCCTAGAACAGATCGGCAATTTGCAAGGCATATTTATATGCCTTGTATTTGACTATTGTAGTTAATTAATAATTAACTATTAGTTAATGGACAAGGGCACCGATTTGTAGAGGAATAGGTTGTTTCATGGAGGACCGACCTAGAAGGGGTGTGTCTTATGAAGAGACAAAACCCTTGGTTAATATATAAGTAGGAGCAAGATTGTGGATAGATGACACACAATACAATCTTAAGTCTGCTCTTCTAGCAATCTGCTCCTTGGCAATTTAGTGCAGAAATAAAATATAATTTCCAGAATTTATTGCAGACTTCCAGAACAATAACATTCAGCCCAGAATTGTAGTAGATCGATTTGCAGCAAGGTATTAATACTCCATCAGTATTATATCTTCAGAATTTGCAGAAAAACATACACTGCAATCATGTTAGATAACATATGTAATATAATTCAAAAGATCAAATATTTCTATAATGGTTAGAGTAACAAATAAATGCATATATATTACTAATTATCTCAATCTAATTAAATAAATCATGTAATAGCTCTTGAACTTAAGAAGCTGAGCATTAATAGTTCCATTCCCCTAATCAACCATAATAGGGGTTGGAGAAGAAGCATGTTAGGGTGTCCTAAATTCACCACAACAAAGCCCAAGAGCGCAGAGTATCCAAACTCAACCTCTTGGCCCCAAGTGGCAAGAACTCTTGTTCATCCAGCATGAGGTGGGCTACTTAGAGGGGGAATACATATTTGCTCCCCCAATCATGACCCACAATAAGGTGCCCTAAATTCACAACTAAGCCCAAGAGCGTGGAGCATCCAAACTCGACCGCTTGGCTCAAGTGGCAGGAGCTCTTGTCCATGCAGCATGAGGTGGACTACGAGGGGCAATACATATCTGCTGTCCTTATTGAGGTCCTCCCTAATCCTTACATGGTGGCTTATAGGAGATATCAATAAATAAATGATTACATACATTAATTACTATCATTATAATAAAGTATATATAGACTATAAGTATATATACAATCAAAAAATATTGATAGACCATATATATATACTCACTCTTATCATTATCTTGCATGCCACAAATAAAAAAGATTGTTGTTGTCTGCAATAAACTGCCCTTCTAAGTGACTGCAGGTTATAACAATCTCTGATCTGATCAATATATATCTGCTTGATTGCTGATGTGTTATCACAATCTGATCTGCTCTTTTTGATAAGTTCAGATACTAAATCCTTCAATGTCTCCCTCCAATGAAGTCTTCTAGATTTCATATCTTTATGTCTCTATGAAGGCAGACAACCTTTGGAGGGTGATGACATTTAAGAATGGTCATAACTCTTCTTAGTGCTGCCTCTTCAAAACCAATTTCTTAATGCTACCTTTTCGATCGCTACCTTGTGTAATTATTAATCACTTCTGCATTAGCTAACCATGCTGTCTTTTTAAGATAATCACTGCCCATATATTATCACTGTGTATTAACTGAATATTGCTTTAATATTTAATTAATTCACTGACTTTTATTTAGGATAATAACCACTGTACATGGACCACTGGACTTAATGAATGCATATTTAATTCATTGACTCCTCTACTTTGAGGCAGATTAGGGAGGTATTAGGCAGGGGGTATGAAAAAAATATTAATGCATGTTTATACCACCATCATCCTCTGCAAAAGGTTTGTGGAATTCACATCATAATCCTTCACAAAAAATTGGTGCACTCGTTTAAGATTGCACATGACAACCATGTTGAGAAAGAAAAAATATATCTTAGCACAGTCTTCAAAACAATGGCCACAAAACAAAGCAGATCTCTAAAATCGTCAAAAGCTTAGGGAAGAAGAAAATATAGCAATATCATGCGAACAAGTAGTTGAGGGAGATCACCAAGGCATAAATACCATATAGTGAGGGAACATCAAACAACATTCATGAAAAATAAAATAATTTACTCAAATTGAAAAAAGATCTTGATCCTACGTTTCACAATGACCTTTATGACCTTGATTGTTCTTGTGGTCATTCGTACATTGAAAATTAAATAAATCTTTTTATCAAAGAATCAAGATGCACCATGTGAACACATATTATGGCCACATAAAGAGCTCAACTTTAACTGATCACACACATTGATCTATGCACAAGATCTGTATGGAAAAGGATAAAATTCATAGAGAAAAATAAAGGAAGCTATAGAAACCAGAAAACATTGCAATAACCTTGACAGAGATAAAGATTGGGAACTTAGTGACTCATACAAGATTGTTGTCCACAAGTTCAAGAACCAAAATGAAAACAATTAATGACATGGACAAATAGAAGAAAGGCCACTCATCTTTAATCTGAATCCCATGCATGCGGTTCAATTCGCTAGGACATTATAATTCCTAAATATGTTATTTGAGCAATTTCCATAAATTCCCATAAACCGGCTACAAGTGTTTTTCCTTAATGATTCCAACATGTTGCTCCATTTCACTTATAAAGTCATTTAAAGCCAATAAACTGATTAATAGTCATGCTCTATAAGTATCCATGATTTCAATTCCAATAGTTTATGCCCCTTAAATATTCTATGTTATGAACTTTATTGTCACCCAAAATTGTAATTGAGATTGTAAACAAAGTTGCGCAATAATTTGCAGAAATACCAATAATTGTTTAGTTAGCAAGTTCAATCACTACTGACAAAAAAGACTGGTTGAATAGCAAGAAGCCAACCTAAGAAACTGTCAACAAAAATTATAAACAAACATTTTGACACCATCTATTACACTACATTCTTGACAGAAAGGATAATATGGACAAGAAGCAATAGAACCCATTTTTAAAATGCAAGAACAGATAAGATGGCAAAAACAACAAAATTGCCCCAATTAATGGGGTCAACAAGTTTATCGCATGCCCTCCCTTTGGGCTTTGGTTAGATGGATGCCGCCAAAATCTGGATGGGTTAAAATAAATTTTGATGGTGCTACATGAGGCAACCGGGGACCCTCCAAAGCTGGTTATATCATAAGAGACGATCACCAGGAGAACATATGGCACTTGAATCAAAGAAGCTAAATGATGACACAAATAACGAGGTGCAGTTCCATGCTGCTTTGGCTGGAAATAAGCACTTGCCAGAAAATGAAATATAGTAAGATTCATATGGAGACTCATAGATTAAAATGAATGCAGTAAGGCAATGTAGAACCTCAAATTGGAAGTTAAACAAGTACCTACACCCAATATGCGCTCTTCTAGAGAAATGAGACAAACTCATTATTTGGCATGTGTATAGAGAGGGAAACTTGGTGGCAGATAATTAGGTGAAATGGGCAGTGGGAAGATCATAGTCAAAGGAAATTTTTAATTTGCATGATTTATGGTACAAACTGAATCAGCTCATATCCAAAGAGAGAGTGTGATTTAATGATGACATTAATGAGACAAAACATACATCACTCCAAGACGTCATCAATAGGCATGGCACTCCATTTGGCAGCTTACGCATGCCAAAGGTGTTGATGTTTGTAGCTTCGATCAGATAAATTGAATGAGATATTAATATTATGAGAATAGATTAACTTATGCATATCAATATATATGATAATAATAATAGATATTATTATTATATATATTAATGTATTTACATACAAATCATAATTGAGAAAATTAATCTATTATCATATTATTAATTGAAATAGATTTGATCGAATGACATCATATTATTATTGTTATATTATTCTATATTATATATATGCATATTAATATATATATAATAATGACATTATTATATATATATCAATATACATATATAATGTATATTATAATTGATTTAATAATATTTAATGTTATACCGATTAGCAATGAGTATGGTCAATACAAGGTTTATTTACTAACCCATAGTTATCGGTGTTTCTAACTCCAACACAGCATATATTCTCAGCGCATTAAACAGTGCATGCGAACGGTGGTAATTAAACGGTCTTAGCGATAATTGATGAGTCGTGACTTATGAGTAAGTCACGCCTCATCAAATTAAACCATGCACATTCGTATATATGAGCAGCGCGCTGTTTCTTTTAGGATAAAAACAAGAGATGAGCGATGTACAGCGGTGAAGGAAAACAATTGGCAATACAGCAATATACAGAGTTGATATATCTGCAATATACGGAGAAGCACATACAGAGAGTTGAAGTTGGACATACACTACAAATCTGCAGAATATAATTAATATAATATATTTAGATATATCTGCAGGATATCAATATAATATAATTAGATATATCTATTAATATATCTGTACTGAATATATATATAATGATATGATTATATATCTCACATATTGAGTTGAGATAAGAATAAAATTAAAAGCTATACATTCTTGATCTAAAACTTAACAAAAGGCATCCCTTTCTTTAAATTGAAATGGCATGTTGAGTGAGGCCATTAAAACCTTTGGTGGAGTGTTGGGGAAGGATCGAGAACAATGGAGGAGTCATTTGTAGTGAAGGTTAAGGCTCGGCAGATGACATTCTGAGGCCCAATTTCAAATGGTAGGTTGCAAAGGATTTTTCACTACCAATCACCGATGGTGCTTTACACAATAAAATGGTTTTAGGGGATGATGAATAAATGGGGCTAGAGAATAGATACAAAACAAACATCAATGTTGTCTCAGTTTTCATGGGTAGGGTTCTCAAATTTGAGTGAGACATGACTAAACTGAACATGGAGAAATCAGTCAAAGCGAATGGAGAGGTAATATGCATGTTTACCTAGAGATGGCCAATAGAGGTGGTGGTTTTAGAACTTGCGGTGGGTGTTCGTTGAGAATTTATCAGGGTTACAACAGCCCATTGGTGCTGCTTCTCATCTTTGGCACCACATTTAGAAAAGACTACCGGCGAGCTCAAGCAAAAGCTGGAATAGGCTTTCCTCAAAGAGGACCTAGGGATTCCTAACAGTGGGGAGGAAGCGCAATTTCCTAATGTGAGTGGAGCAAAGCCAGCAAAGGAGAATGACAAGTAAGGGCTTTGGAGGACCTGGTATGCACTACTTATGTGGCATTTGTAGTTGTCACATTTTCTTTTGAAAAACTACTATTTTGCTCAACTATAATTGTGGCCAATTGTAGTTTTTTGGGTCGACTGCAATATTTTGGTTACCTATGCTTAAAATTGTGGCACCCTATTTGCCACATTCATCAATCCAGAAAAAACAACAAAATTGTAAGTTTTTAGATGTCAACAAAGGAATAGCTAAGATGCTAAAACCAACTTAAGCAATTAAATTTTTGAAGATATTCCCAAAGGTTCAGCTGAGATGCTGAAGGACTAACTTTATTGTGATAGAGTCTTCCAGACATGCTGAAATTGGCATTTATTTTCATTACCAAATAACTGTGAAAACATTTGTAACTTGTAAAGACTTGGCTTTTTTCTCATTCATTGCCACAGACTCATGTTTCCTTTTGGAAGCCTGAACAAAAGGCAGAATAGATGTCTAAAAGTAAATATTGCATGAGTAATAGATTCTAAGTTTTCTAAGAAAGGGAAATTGACTTTTTAATTACATAAAGAGAAAATGCAAACATTGGATGCCTTCTACAAGAAAATATATTGTTAGTTTCAAACTAAAATAATCGTCCACAAGTTCCTTCTACCTGAAGATGCCTGATCATTACTAGATTCCTGCACAACATCTGGAATTACTTTCTCCAATACCGAAACAATGCCTGGACGGTTTCTATATACAGTACGAGACCTTCTTTGCTGATAAAACTCATTGCGAAACCGAATAGAGTGAGGCCGATCATTTGTACAAAATAAAGGATGTAGAATGGTCAATTTAGAGCTTCCATCAATGAGTGTTGCATGCTCATTTTCAATAGGCACAGATTCCCATCCTCCTAACTGCAATCAACACATCACACAGTCACACAATAACAAAGAATTTTAATACCAATAAACTTACTACATTTGAAATAATCAGTTATCATCATAAAAATAACATCAATAGGCTTATTGACGATGGCACTGAAAAAATTCTACTTCTAAAAAATAAGAGTGTCTCCAAACTGCTGTATTCTGAAAACAATGAAGAAATTAATAACATGGGAGATGTTTTAAATAGTTCATTTTTCAGTTTCCTAAGCTCTAACCAATAATGGCAAGAAAATTAAACAGGGCAGTTGCTAAAAATAAATTATATTTCCAATAAACAAAACAGAAATTGCCTGTCAAATGATATTAGCAAACCATACATATTATGCTTTCTTTATGATAACTATAAAAGAGGACTAACATAAATTTTCAGAAGCATTTCCACAAAAGTCACCTAACATTAACTCCAAACCACCAGACAAGAGATGAGATAACTAAGCATGTCTCCTAAAGCCATCTTCAACAACCTCCAAATAGATACTTCAACTATATTCCATTGATTCGGTATGCCTATGATATTCCAACAATATATAATTGATACCACACATCTAGAAAACCTTCAGATAGATGCTAAAACATCAGGAAACATAGTGCAAACCATTCCAATAGCCTTTGAACAACTTTGTCGATATATGCATATATATTTTCTATTATATTACTCTAGAACGTCGCATCAACAACTATACAAGGTAGTCCTTAGCAAGTTTGACATCAATGACAACAAAACATTCATATATGTAACAATCTCCCCCTTTGTCATTGATGGCAACACTTGTGAACATTTCATATTGTCAAAACTTTTATCCCCGTTTGACATCAAGGACAAAGGGTAGAGAAAGGAAAATCCTTCCTTATTACTTAGCATATCAGAATATATACAAGTGCTCCCCTCCCCCAACATTATAAACTCCCCTAAAGAAAAGCACCAAATAGTTTAAAAGCAATAGAAAACCAAAACTGTGTTATGTCCTCAAAATTCCTGTCAACACTTCAAGTAAGATTTCTTTAAATTGTACCTTCAATAGAACAAAGGTTGATTCCCATAATAAAATAGTTAAAAACAAAGTTATGTTTTGACACTCAACCTACAATTAAAGATCCTCTATTAAATCATCATCATTTGTCTTATGCACCTTTCTTTCAACCTATTATGCACCATACAAGATCCAACATAAAGTTATCATCTTTGGATCAATTTCTTCTCTTAGTAGAACAAACTGTCTCTTAATTTGGTTCCTTTGTTCCTGTAAAAGATCTAACTGTGTATGAAGCTGATTAATCTACAACTGGGAAACTCCATTACTACCTTTCTCCGGATCATATGTATTGTTATGCTATGAGATCTAAAGTTCAATTGAGTCCATTTGAGCTTTCATACACTTGGTAGCATCAAGCCATTTCAAACAGTATCTAAATATATTAATGGCATTCTTCACACATATTGACTTTCCTTAAATTCTCTTGTAACTTTGTGTGGGCATTCTTGCACAAATTATTTATTTTGGTCTTTCTTTTGTCACTCAACCTTTTCTCAATTTCTTCTCCCGCTTTCTTCTCTAACCAATCAGAATGAGCTTTAAAAGAATCTATTAAATATTTCAATTGTTATATAGAGTCAAGAGATGTATCAGTATGAGCATCTGATAAAAATTCTAAGATCATTTTTACCGCATCATCCACTGGATTTGTCTTATCCAAGTTTTCCTCCTCAAGCAATGACAAGGACACAATAGGTTTTAATTGTAATTGAGAAGCCAACAATTCTTTGAAGGGATCAAGATCACTAGGAGAACCCTCCTCTTGTTCAACTATATCCAATATAATATTTTCCTCTAAGGAGCCACTTTCTTCAACATTAGACAAATCTATTGTATTATCCTTACCATTCTTTTCTTGAGGTGAGGTCTTTGTTAGAGAAATACTAACAAAGCTTTATTTGCTTTCTTCATTCACGAGTTTCCTTCATTAGGATATTGATCTTCTGATTTTTCTTCAACTCCTGAGACAGTCTCCTCATTGTAACATCAGTATGTTCTTTAGATAACACATACTCATTAATGGCCTGCTTTCTTATTTTCTCTTCAAACTTAATTGCTTCTATTCTCCTTTCAATTAAAATTTCTACAAGATGATCTGCAAGTTCTCCTATGATGTCATCCAATGTCAAGTCATGCTCTAACATATACATAATTATTGTTTGTTCAAGATTTTCCTGATTATATGAGGTCAGCATTGTGTATTCTTCAACAAACTTCTCTAGGTTACCGTGATGAATTAAGGAATTAAGAACATTCATAATCTCATAGGGATTTTCTTCTTTGGGTTTTGGGGGAAATTTGTCTTTTTGGATTCTCCTATGCTCTTCTTCTCAACTGATTTCACAGAAACCTTAACCTCCACATCTTCCTCACTTTCCTCAATAAGTACAAGTTTTGTCTTCTTTTCTAAGAACTCCAACAAGTCTTTTCTACGCGTTTTTTTGCTGGACTAGGGAATAGTGGGAGTTTTGAACATCTTTCTATATCTCCTACACCTAGAGGATTCAACATATTTCTCTTCCATCTTTACTTCACTTTGCTCTATTTGATTACCCTTTCTTTTTTGAGGCCTTGTAGTGATTTCCTCATAGGTCCCAAATCTATCCTCATTTGGATCGACTGGCTTTTGTAATAGCATGTCTATATATCCATTCCAAGCAGCTTCAGAGAGCTCATATGGTAGCTTCCGGATCCAACAAATTCTAGGAACAATAAATTCTATGTAACAATGATCTTCATCAACGATGAATGTCATATATATTTCTCATGGCTTTCTACAATTTCTGTAGGAATCCTATGTCTACTACGCATTTTTTCTTGAAAATTATTCATGAAACCCCAAAAGGTAGAATCGTGTTCACTACTTGCATAGCTAAGCATATGATTCTTGATTTGCATTCCAAAAGAAATATTCTTGTCCCACGCAATATTTTGTTTACCACGCAATTCTTTTAAATAATAAAACATGAGAGAGATAATAAGAGAACCATACTAGAAGGGATGATTTGAATCCTTTGTCCTTTTCAAATTCTCAAGCAGTTGTTGTCTCAATGCATCACACAAATCAAAATCCTTCCCTTCTTTTACCATCTAAAGTGTTGTATGAATAGTTGTAGCAGTAGCAGTGCTCTCTCCGTTAGTGAAATATACTTTATATGCAATACCCTTAGTGGCGTAGATGACATTAGGATCTTTCATTCCATCTAAAGTGAGTGACCTATTGTCAAATTTTGCCCCAGTTAATTTCATGACTTCATCCTTTCTTACAACTTTTAGAACCAAAACATCTCCAACATCACATAGACTTGTAACATCTCGAATCGCTTCTTTTGAAATCAAGCAGGGTTTGTCCATCCATAGATGTTCTCCATGAATTTTGCTTGGCACCATTCTTAGTATCTCTTCTTTTCCGAACCATGGAGAGTCGCACCAAACATCAAGTTTCTTCCCAATGCTGAGTATTCAGGTTTCAAATTCAATTGGTTATCAAACAGATTATTCATAAATTCTTTCAACTTTGTATCATAGTCCTCCAAAGGGACCAATATGTATTCATGCAGACCCTCAATATAAATTACATGCGGCGTAACTTGTGAGAATGCACCAACATCGTCGACATCGCTTGATTTGCATAATCTATTCTTGAACACAAGACGTGGTTCATCCATAACATCTACCAGCTTAGAGGTTGTCATGTTCATGCTTCAAGAACCAAGGGTTTTCACCAACCAATGGCAAAGGTTTTGCAACTAGGATTTCTATACACCTGACTATATACAAGGTACATCTCTCTATGTTCTTTTGTGATTTAACTTCCAAAAGTGCTTCTCAATATTCACACGATCAACATAAACCAAAAAATTAGGAGGCAACGATTGCCTTTTTCACAAACTGAAGTTTTTCAAGATCGCAAGGTCACAAGTGATTGAAAAGATATATTAACTTTTATATTTATACCCCTTTTAACAAATAGAAACGGTTACACCTTTTGAAAATATGACTGTTAAAGACCTTCAAAAAGCTGATACTCTATTTTACTCGGATATTGCTAGTGAGCTCACAATCTTCTACAGACCTCCAAAAAAATCAAAAATTGCTCCAAAAATTCATCCAAATGTTGAGAACCATTCAACACTCAACTTTTGAGGGGGTTCTTAAGATATTCTATGTGATCTCCTCCTATGGCATTGCTTTCATTTAGTTTTGGGAAGAAACATCTACACCACCAAGGGATACAAATACTTTTGAAAATCTCTCTTCAACTTTTTCTTTAGATCTCTTTACCTAGATTTTCTTCGTCTTTTCTTTTTCTTCATTCACATCTACTTCCCTTCTTTTTGGAGAAAAGGCCTTCACAATTTTACTTCTACAGAACATAGCAACATGCCTTGATTTGTTGCAATTAAAGCATGTGGGGCCTGATTGTGGAGAATTTCACTTTCTTCTTCCTTTAGATCTGCACCCAACGGCCTTATGTCCATATTTGTTGCAAGTATAGCAACTTCCATTGAAGACTTGAATATTTCTATCAATGTAAGTATTTATGATTTTATTCCTCATCAACCTGCTTTTGCATTCATCAGCCTTGTGTCCAAACTTATTGCAAGCATAGAATTGACCAATAAGAGGTGATGATCTAACTTGACTCCTACATTCAATAGCTTTCTGATCAACTTTATTGCATGAAAAATATCTACCGTTAAAAGGTGTAGGGTGTCTGGTTTGAGCAGAGATAGATCTTTTGAAGATCTTTTTGCTTCAAACAAGAGTGAATCCCTTTTGCTTTTCATTGTTTCTACTAGATTCATCATTTAATTTTTCTTTTGCTGAGTCCGCCTTGTCTACGATCTTGGAACATTTTGCCTTTTCAAATCCAAGTCCACTCTTGTCCCTTAAAGACTTCTAAAAATTGAGCATCTCATCCAACATGATATTGCTTCCTCTAAATTTCTGACTCTTATCAATCTGCTTATTTGCAACTTCTAGTTCTTTCCTCAACACAACAATTTCTTCTTCAAGTTTAATACAATTAAGTGTTTGGCTTTGTTCTTTGGCGTCCTCTAATTCCTTCCTAAGCCTTGTAACTTCTTCAAGCTTGATGCATTCATTTGTTTTGATTTGCAATTTGGTTTCAAGAGTCTTAGTAGTTCATCTTTCTTCAATTTACTTCATTAGGCGAATGACATTGTCTTCAGCTTTCTTCCAGTTTTCTTGAGAGTCGTCTATTTTAGCAAGAGCACATTTCAGTTCTCCTTACAAATCTACTGTCCCATTCCTATGTTTCCATAGCTTAGTTACCAAATGTGCTTGCTAACTGCCTGGATCCGGATGTGGAGGCGGAAGCGGAGCCTGATGCATGGGGAAGCTGACAGGATGCGCATTAGCTTAAGAACATTATCTGTTCGATGCTTTCGTTGACTTAATTCGACAATTTTTCTTTTTGTCTTTGTTGTTCGTAAGGATGTGTCATAATTTAAAATTAGAATTAATATTTCGTGTCCTTTTTCTGACTCAAGATGTGTCGTAATATATATGTTGGCACTGTAATGTTTTAATAACTTCATTATGGCAGATTCATGACATATCTTAATAACTTTTCTGTGAAGTTTTAGGTTGAACTATCAAATATGAAATATCTTGAATCTTGATCAATGGTGTAAGTATCATACTATCAAATAATTTATTTTTGTATATTTCTTGCATTTCTTAATCTTTGCACACACACACACACACACACATATATATATAGGTTGCATGGGTACATGTACCCACACCCCTGGGACACGTACCCACGTACCCAAGTACTGTGTACTCAGTGGAGAGCATCATAGCTAAGGACCTCGATTAAGATTTCGAATTTTTGTTTCGGTTTTTTGTTCACATCAGCTTGTTGTTTATCAAGCTTAATTCAATACGTAATCAATTTGAAACTTTGATACAATACTGATTAAATTTTATCACTGTTCAAGTCAGAACTTTATCATTTGCAATATGTCATTGTTATATGGGTTATGATCTTCTTGTTCATGTTTAAAGTCTGCCTTCTCTGTTATGCATCTAAACATTTAGCATATATTATTATTGCAAACATATTGCAAATCTGAAACTGAAAACAATACATTACATCTGCAAACTTTATCATTGCTCTTGTTTTGAAAAACCATTGTCATGACTCATATTTTTAGATTTTCTATAAATATTAAATTATATTAAAAAAATTACATACCCAAGTACCCCCATCCCCTATTTTGAAAAAAAGTTGTACCCGTACCCGTACCCTAAGTACCCAAGTACCACTGTCCCCATGCAACCTTGATATATATATATATATATATATATATATATATATATATATATATATATATATATATATATATCCAAAGCATCCGCATATCCTAAAAAAAAATTTCATGCATCCGTGCACCCGAATCTCGCATCCGCATCCGAATCTGCACCCGAATCGGTAACTTAGCTCCATAGTATCCAGATCTTTTTCAGATTCATGCATGGTGTTCAAGTCCCCAGCTATAAGGCTGTCTTCTCTGGAATCTTGCTCTAATACCAATTGTTGAACACTTCTGGATATTGAGAGGGGGGATGGGTGAATCACCACAAACAAATGTTTTAAATATTCTATCAAAATTCTTAATTTTTTATTGTTGATCCATCCAATTATTAGTAGAAGACATAGGAATGAAAGAACATGCACATGAACACCAGATTTTTACATGGAAAACCCAAAATGGAAAAAACCACAATGAGAATCTTACTCACAATATGATATAACCAATTACAATGATTTAGGCCATAGGCCAAGGAACTCGCTGTCCCTAAAGACAAAATGAGGCTCGCTACATTTTGAAAGGTAACTAACAAGTACCAAAAATTATCCTCTTTTTAGAATAATAACTATACACCAGGTAGCAAGAAATACTAATTTTTAAACTGAATAAGAGAGCATTCCCAACATGCCGATCACAACTCAACTGTCTGTTTCTAATCTTATTTCTGACTGTCTCCAGATCTTTACAATCCATCATATATCTCTATCTCCCTTTTTTGCACTCCTCATTCCAAACTCTCGAGCATATCTATCATTATATACGCATTGCAACACACTACAACCATCAATAAGGTTGGCCAAGCAAGATGTAACGTGGGAAAAGTAAACCGTCAGCCCAGACATGTATTCTGAAGCATGCAAAGAAAAAGTGTAATGTGCCAATCCTAAACATTCCTCACAAGATCCAAAATTACTGGTCAAATCTTCGCATGAGATCCCAGGAACCAAAACACCTTAAGTCAACCTTGAAAAAATAAGGTTATTAATCAAGTCAGCCCTGCAACCTAAAATAATGATGCGAAACACAAAAACACTATCATTCAATCATAGCAAAGTCGTGATAATGCATTGCAACATAGAAAACACTTGGTGAGGAGGCATACAGAGTATCCCTGTACACTGTTGTTATGTTTTTAAGCAGTCCGAGACACAGAAAGTTATATTTCTAACTGCAGACCAAACCAGACCATAAAAGTTGAGATATAGTTTCTTTTGATCTTGAACTTTATCATATCCAAACCACAAACTGATAGCAGTTGATATACCAAAATGCAGAGCAAAACACAAGACTCTGTCAGCCTAACTGTTCACCGGAATAGTCACACAAAGGTAATTTTAATGAACAGGCACCAGACATTAACTCCAGGCCACCAGAGAAGAGCTGAGATAACTGAGCATGTCTCCTAAAGCCATCTTCAACGACCTCCAGATAGATACTTCAACTATATGTCATTGATTCAGTATGTCTGTGATACTCCGACAATATATAATTGATTCTATACAACTGGAAAACCTCTGGATAGATACTAAAACATCTGGAAACACTTTGTGCAAACCGTTCCAATAGTCTCCAGCCAGCTTGTCGATATATGCATGTACATCTACTACTATATTACTCCAGAATGTCGCATCAGCAACTATACAAGGTAGTCCTTAGCAAGTTTGTCGTCAATGACAACAAAACATTCATGTGTAACAGACCCCTCTCATAATAAACCCCTAAATTTGGCACCAAATCTCACCGTTTTATAAGATGGACCTGCAATACAAACAGCCTCATCTCTTTTATTTGTGTGCTATTAGAGCAGGAAAGATCTCAGATTCTCAACTAGATTTAAAACCCTTGCTGGCAATATGAACTCTCTCAAGCTTAACCATAGCATCTCTGATATAATTTTGACTTATTATCTGTTATAAGATTCCCTTATTCAGTGAAATTATGCATTAGAATTAGCTTCAAATTAGCTCTAACCATCAAAACTGGTTTCCTTCCAGCAAGGATGCCAGGTTAAAGAGCACTATTTCTGCCAAAGCTCTCCAATGCACAGTACTCACACTCACCCTTATGCCTTTAATTCGCACGCCATATGAGCCGGACCAACCTATACTAGAATCAAACTATCATGGGCACTGTGAAATTCTGTCAAACTGATTAGTGAACCATCGCCCTTTTGGCTAATACAAATTCAGCAATATGAAATTATCCACTGGAATCGCCCCAACCCACAACTCAAGCTTCCTTTCCAATTAAATGCCAAGTTTAAGAAGCATCCACTCTGCCAAAGATTACCAATGGTTTGCAACAAGCCTGGTACCTTTCATTCACATGGCATTTGGGTGGGACAGACTTTGACTAGATTCAAACTATCATGGGCAACATAAAGCTCTGGAAAAATCACCAGTGACATATGAACTTTTATAATTGCTAATCCAATTCATAATAGCCAATAAGTCCAGCAATGTGGGCCTTTCTCGACTACCTTATCTGGCAAAGTTGCCCAGGACTTGCAACCAGTTCCATTCCTACTATTCACATGTCATTTGAGGAGGGCAAAACTCCATTAAGATGGAGCCCAAGTGTACAATAAAATCTGTTAAACTCACAAACAAACCATGGCCCAACTAATTATCATTATGTGGAGTACCCACTATAAATCAATTAAATGAATTATACATTGCAATAAACTCCAACAGTGTGTTTTTTACCATAAGACTGTGTAATGAGCTCAGTTATAATTATAGGTTGTGTTCAATTCTTCTTGCCTCGATATTTTATAAAGAGGATACCATGTAATGGTAATGTGAGACACTCATGGAGTGTGACCCACGTTCAAAACCTCCACCGCAATAAGGTGGTCTCTAACTCTATCCACCGCATTGAAGTTTGCGGTCTTACAATTAGGGGATGCATTTGAGCATGACATGTGTTTATAAATCATAAAAAGTTTCTCCAAGAATATTCCAAGCCTCAATAAAGATGGCAAATAACATCATCCAAAGATTACCAAAAAAAAAATAAAGCCTGCTGTCTACTATCTTCTACTCGATGCAGTAAACAATACAAAATAAATTACTCGGGAATCACTCCTCTGCATTCCACATTTATCTTTATGTTGGTCTTTTTTCTAAGCTAATATGAAAATTTCAAAAATTGTCAAAAGTTAATAACACGCATTCAGTAAATCATCCCAAGTCTGTAAAAACACATCCACAGCCAGACTGTAAATTATAATACTTTCCCCAAACGTAACAGTAATTTGCTCCAAATTCAATTTCTCCACTAAACGACAGACTTTGAAACAGAAGCTCCCTGTTAAGCTTCCATTTCATTACTAAATTCATATCTATTCCATATTAAAATCATATTAACTGCTTAACAGCTTGCAAAATTCAGAAAACAACATAATCAGCCATGAAATCCAACACAGACATCATAATCCTCAGAACCCATTAAGATTAAAATTTCACCTCTTAAACATAAAAGCTGAGCATCAACATGAATACCCATAAAATTAACACCAACACCAAAATCCTCAAAACCAAAACTAAAACATCCAATACCAAGAACATAATCCTCAAAAACCCGTTCAAATTAAGTTTTCACTTCTTAAACACAAAAGCTTTCCATCAAACTGAATACCCACAAATCAAATGTCAACGACAATATCTTCAAACCAAGTAAGACTAAAGTTTTAAATACCACCAACAAAATTTTCAAAACCTTTTAAGATTAAAATTTTAAATCTTCAACACAAAAGCTTTCCATTGACATGAATAACCATGTAATAAATAACAACACCAGATTCTTCAATACCAATTAAGAATATAGCAGCAACAAATCTTCAAAACCAATTAAGACTGTAACTTTTTTCTAAATAGATAAGTCTGGATGTGTTCTGGATACTAACCTTGGGATGTAATGAAGTTGGGGGAAGGCATTTGGGGCCAAGCACCACAGACATATCCACAGCTTTCAATTAACACCACAAATCAATAAAATCAGAAATTTCGACTCTTTTATTCAATTCTGTTTTCCTTAACGCCTCAGTTCAACTTTTTTTTTATCTGAGAGATTACAAGACTTCGAGGTGAGTTTTCTTAGATTGTCATGGAGAGATTCCACAACTTCGGAGTTAGCCTCCGAAGGTGGTATTCCTCCTTTTCTAGTAAATTTTAAAATGATAATGAAAAGGGGAAAACTAAACAATGGGTCGATCGCGGATTTTAGGCTCGTGAATTGGCGTTGGTCGAATTGACTCCGTCGGTGTTGCGCCACCCATTGCGTTTGATGGATTTCTTTGTCGTTTTCCGGGCGGTACAAAAAATTAATATTCCTAGCTTTATTCGATTTTGTTATATACATAAACTAACTCTTCACGTAGGGTAATGTTCCAAAAGGATAATATAGTTTTTGTTATTAAAAATTATATTCTAGACGCCTAGGCATTTCCATTCTGAAAGCTCTGACTTGTTTATTGCATCTAACAGTTGCAGCTGGCCGAATAGGCAATGATTGCTATTGAGACAATCTTTGTCATCTATAATTTGTGGAAAAAAAAGGAAAGGTGGTCACGATGTACATCTAAAATATCTATGCAACATAAAAGAGATTAATTGACTTTCAAATAAAAATTTGTGAGCCATTCCTTGAGCGTACAACACTAATGGGAGTACATGCATATCGCTATTTAATTCTTCAACATTCAATGCAGTTAGAATGCCCTGCGTCAAGGCTGGACAACTTTGATTGGTGCACATAAATGGAAAATGCAAAAGAAATTACGAAGGAGATGTGGAGAGCATGTTGATGGATGGAAAACCATACAAAATTGAATAATGCTATGCAAATGGTGAAAGCATTTAATTGGCGAGCAAATCATTGCCATGAAATGACTTGGGATGAGATGTTTCTAGTCAGGACTAAGTTGGCAAATCATGACAATTATCAGTCCACTATGGTGTTGTGCAAAAGGAAATAAAGCCAGGAGTGACCTCTTTTTTGCCAGCTCAACTAAATAAAATTCGATGTCTCTATTAAATATTTGATGTCTTTAATAGGGGGAGGGATAGAAAGATAAAGGTAGATATACGAAGTGAGTATAGAGAGATGGGGAAATAATGAGAGGGATAGGTGGATGAATGTAGAGAGGGATGTGTATTTAGAGATAGAGAGATGAAAATAGAGGGGGGAGAGAAAGGGGGAGAAGATAGAGAGATAGAGAGTGGTAGAGGAAGAGATAAAGATAAAGAGAGCTAGGGAGATAGAGGAGAGATAGAGAAGAAAAGATCGAAAGATAAGAAGGAAGATGATGCAGGGGCATTCTAGGGTACTCAGAAAATCTGCATGGAGGTGTGTTATTTTGGTTATGTGTTACTTAGTTGAAGATTTAACCGACAGTTTCGGTTATTGAAGGGAGCTTGGTCGCTGAAGGAACTCGGTGAAGCTTCTGGCGCTCGGTGGAACTTGTGCCCGGCGATGATTGTGTTGCTCAGTATTGCGTGGCTTGGTCAGTTGTTTCACTGGTGCTTGGTTGTTTCTCTAGCGCTCAGTAGTTCTAGTTTACCGACTGGAGTTCTTGAGGGTTTGGTTGGCCGACTTGGTGCATTTATTGTTGGTATCTTTTGTTGTATTCTCCTATGTAGATCTAGAGGCTGACATGGAGAATTAAATGTTTGTAAGGCTATTTGAGAGCCGACTGTTGTTGCATTTAATATTTGTTTGTAGTAGGAGCCGACTTGGCTTAGGAGTTAATTATGTCATCCAGCCGACTTGTGGCTAAATATTAGTATTTAAAGAGTGTTTGGGTAGTTGTTTAGGATGAGATTAGAGGAGTAGAAGTCAGTGATTAGATCTGGATCCTGCGAGATCTTGAAGATCAGATTGTTATCTGATAGTTTGTAATAGCAAAGCTAGTGGTTTGCATGCTTGGAGACAAGGAGGTTGCTTGGAGGCTTGCGAGCTCAAGTTCAGATCTGCCTTAGGGTTTCCATCAGTTGCTGATTATTTTCAAAACTAGACTAGCTGGGGTTGGGGCTTGGATCTATGTTGATCTTGCAGAACTGTTTCTTGATTGTAATTGGCCATAACTTGGAAGGCCTTACAGTCGGGCATGTTAATGAAAATTCAGTTGAAAACCTTGTGTTGTTGTGTAATTTCGTATTGTGGTGTTTGGCTGCTTGTGGGGACTGTCCTTAATTGGATCCTCCTTACCTATCCTGCATCAAGTGGTATCAGAGCTTGAAGATCTTGAGTGTGTAAACCAATTGAGGCTGTTTGCACCAGGATCTTGTTGGTGATTTATTGCTTTGGGTTTTCAAAAATCTTGAAGGATGCCTCTAAGAAGATTGGACCCTAGAGCCATTGTGGATCTCTCTAATGTTGTGGAATCGAAGATTGTAGAGAAGGTGAAATCTGATTTCAGATTTGAGATGAAATTGATGAAGAATGACATGATCGTTGAGGTCATGAGAGCTATTAATGGTGTGCTGAGGAATCTTGGTATTGATGATGGTTATGAGGATGTTGTTGAAGACTTTGAAGCTGTTGGATCTAGTGGTGATGACCGGAGAGATAGATCTAGTGAAGACAAAACTGGTCGGTTGCATAGATATAGAGCTTAATTAAGTAATATTTACCGAATGGAAGTTTCTACTTTCTCTGGTACTTTGAGACCCGAGGATTTGATTGATTGGATTAGTGAATTGGAAGACTTTTTTGAGCTTAAAGAAATTGAAGATCCTCTTCGAGTAAGATTGGCTCAGACTAAGTTGAAAGAACATGTTGCTCTTTGGTGGAAAGGATTACAAAGAGATAGAGAAGATGAAGGTGAAATGAAGATCAATCGGTGGAGGTTGATGGTGACTAAATTAAAAGCTAAGTTCATACCTATCAACTATGAGCTTGACTTATTTAAGAAGTTGCAGAATCTGAAGCAAAAAGATTTGACTGTGGAGGACTATACCGAGGAGTTCTACAAAATTACTATTTGGTTTGGACACAAAGAACTTGGTAAGGAAAAGGTAGCTTGGTATGTGAATGGTTTGAGATTCAATATTCAAGATGAGCTTGGTATGCTAAAGATTGATTTAATTGAAGATGCTTATCAGTATGCTTTGAAGGCAGGAGATTAGTTGAAAATGAGACAACATAGTAACCCCCGAGGGAAGGAAAAGATTGATCACTCGATGAAAGATAAATCGACTGCTGAAGATGAACTAAAACCTGGGGATTTGAAGAAGAAGATAGGTGGAGTTATCTTTAAAGGTACTTGTTATAACTATGGTGAAGAAGGACATCATTCTTTTGAGTGTACACAAAAGAAGCTTGGTGACCGACGGACTGTTGTGGTAAATGAGAACATTCAGAATGAACCTGAATCTGAGAACTTGCTAGTTCGACGAACATTGCTTGGTGCAAAGGAGGAACCTTGTCAGAGGAGTAACTTGTTCAGAACTCGATGCAAGTCTGGAGGTAAACTTTGTAATGTTATTGTTGATAGTGGTAGTACTTATAACCTTGTTGTTGAGGACATGGTTCAGAAACTTGGTTTAAATAGAATGAAACATCATCATCCTTATAGGATTGCCTGGTTACAAAATGTTCATGCTCTGGAAGTGAGGGAGCAGTGCTTTGTTGATTTTCAGATTGGCCAGTATAAGGATCTTATTTTATGTGATATTGTGGAGATGAATAGTTGTGATATATTGCTCGGTAGACCTTGGCAATATGATTGCATAGCTATGTATGATTGTGTCAAGAATGTGTTTACTGTTGAGAAGGATGACAGGAAGTTTTTCCTGATGCCTTTGCTAGATACAACACTCGGTAAGAGGAGTCTGAGTATTTGTAGTTGAGTTGAGTTGGTGGATCCTAAGAGGAATGATGATCAGTATGGAGAACAAGCATGTGTGTTATCAAGGAAAGATTTGAAAAGACAGAGGAAGATGAAGTGGAAGAGTATGCAAGCTAAAAAGTTGGAGGACATGTATGTGAAGAACCAGTTCAGGGTTTATGTGTTGAATCCCAGAAGATGTTCTTCTAGCCTATGAGAACATATTTTTGAACCTGGGGTGTCTAATGCAGGGCCATTCTAGGGTACTTGGAAAATCTGCATGGAGGTGTGTTGTTTTGGTTCTGTATTACTCAGTTGAAGATTTAACTAACAGTCTCGGTTATTGAAGGGAGCTCAGTCGCTGAAGGAACTCGGTGAAGCTTCTTCTGGCACTCAGTGGAACTTGTGCTCAGTGATGATTGTGTTGCTCAGTATTGCTTGGCTTGGTCGGTTGTTTCACTGGTGCTCGGTTGTTTCTCTAGTGCTCGGTAGTTTTGGTTTACCGACTGGAGTTCTTGAGGGTTTGGTTGGATGACTTGGTGCATTTATTGTTGGTATCTTTTGTTGTATTCTCCTATGTAGATCTAGAGGCCGACATTGAGAATTAAATGTTTGTAAGGCTATTTTAGAATTGACTATTGTTGCATTTAATATTTGTTTGTAGTAGGATCTGACTTGGCTTAGGAGTTAATTATGTCATCCAACCGACTTGTGGCTGAAGATTAGTATTTAAGGAGTGCTTGGGTAGTTGTTTGGGATGAGATTAGAGGAGTGGAAGTCAGTGATTAGATCTGGATCCTGCGAGATCTTGAAGATCATATTATTATCTGATATTTTTTAATAGCAGAGCTAGTGGTTTGCATGCTTGGAGACAAGGAGGTTGCTTGGAGGTTTACAGGCTCAAGTTCAGATCTACCTTAGGGTTTCCATCAGTTGCTGATTGTTTTCAGAACTAGACTAGCTGGGGTTGGGGCTTGTATCTTTGTTGATCTTGCAGAACTATTTCTTGATTGTAATTGGCCATAACCCAAAACGCCTTACAACCAGGCATGTTAATGAAAATTCAGTTGAAAACCTTGTGTTTTTTTGCAATTCTACATTGTGGTGTTTGGTTGCTTATGGGGACTGTCCTTAATTGGATCCTCCTTACCTGTCTTACGTCAGAAGAGGGATAAATAGAGATATATAGATGGTGATATGGATTGATAGAGAGATAATAAGATAAGGAGATGTATAGGGAGATGATGATAAATAGATAAAGAGAGAGGCATCAAACATAGATAAGTACATATACACAAATAGATGTGAAGATGGGGAGAGATAAAGAGTGGGAGACAAAACTAGGTGAGATAGATGGAGGGAGGAAGAAAGAGAGAGGGATGGAGATTTATGTGAAAGAGAAATATAAATATATTTGACCATCTAAATGGGGGAGATATTTTAGGGATACAGAGGGATGGAGAAATAACAAAATAGAGATACATATAGAGGGGGATATGGTGGACAAAATATGAAGATGTAGAGATTTAAAGGTGTATGAAAGGGGGTAATGGAGAGAAATTGATGGATAGAGAGGGATATTTGTCTAGATATGGAGGGGAGAGAGGAAGATAGAGATAGAGATGAATATAGAGTGAGAGGATGGGAGAAAATTGAGAGAGAGAGAGAGAGAGAGAGAGACCAACAAAGGAACAAATACTTAGCTGACCTTCTATACATCTACATCATACCCATTGCACACTAAGGTGCGATTGCTAGTTCTTAGTTTAGTGTTGCATATTGATATAAAGCATGAACATATATTTGAGGTGTTTTTCCATTTTTCTTAGATTAAGAATATAAGTAGAGTTTGGATATAAAAGAAATGTCAAAAAAGAAGGAGATTAAGAATATAAGTAGAGTTTGGATATAAAAAGAAATGTCAAAAAAGAAGGAGCTTAAGAGATATGTGTTTCATTTAGGGTTTGATGAAAGTTTCAAGAGTTAACAAAGGTTTTTTTTATTATACTACTAGTTGAATAATATTAACTTAAATATCCAAATACATCCAATTAGAAATAAAATGGAAGGAAGAAGTCACTCCCTTCTATTCATGTGGGCTAAGCCCCATATTTATATGGGCCAGGCTCAAGAATAAATAGCAGTTTAAAAATAGGGTCACATGGGCCACGCCCATAAGCAAAGAACAACATAAAATGGGCCTAGCCCAGAAGAGAAACAACCTCAAGCAACCAAGGTAGTAGTCAAAGATAGTGGAGGGTCTGGTTCATCCTTCTTCCCCATCTTGGCTCTTATATTGGTTCAGGGTTTGGCATTGTCTAACCATCTACATTTTCTTCATCTTCCTCCTTATCCTCACATCATGGAGAGATTTCCAACCTGGGGAAGCCTTTGGAAGAAGAAGGCCAACCCAATTCATCTACTTGAGATGGCCAATCATCAAATGTTGGTGGAGCCCAAGTACGATTAATGTCAGGCACCTAGCCTGAGGGGGATCCTTGAAGGTGGAGTGGAACTATAGAGCTACATGGTGAGAAGTGGTGTTGGGGAGAATGACGAGGAGGCTGTGAGTTTGTACCTATTCACCTTTTGAGGAGCTTCATCGACAATGTTTCCCACAAGAAGTGGAGTGGCCACCAGAAACAAAAGCCTCAGGAGGAACCCTAGCCACCATGCAGGGAGCATTTCCCCAATGCTACAATAATTCTTGTAGATGGGCCATCTCTAGGGCAACCTTATTATCCTAGACCTAAATTTGTAACATGATAGTATTGCATATACAAGCTTTAGCAAATATGGAGACAATAGCATCAATTAGAGCATGCTGAAAAAATATCACATTTTTGTCTTGCAAAATTGTAAATAAAATATCCATTTTGAAAGTGTTCCAAAGCTGCAGGAATGAAAAGGGAAGTGAGGGATTATCTCCCAAAAGAACCATATAGCATGAGAACATGGTGGGGCGAAACAAGGAAAAGAAATCATAAATCCAAAACCAATAATTTTAAGCTCTACGACATAACCAAAAGAGATGGATAAAAGACTATGGCTAACCACAAAAAGGACAACGAGCATGTGGGATATCCAAATGATGAAAATGAGAACCCAAAGGTAAGCCTTAAAAAAGAATACGCCATGCAAAATGTGCAATTTTAGGTTTTGTTGTACAAGACTAAATGGTAATGAAACACAACCTCCATAGAGAATGTGAAGAATGTAAATGCCAATGCTGGTTCAAAACATCCACCATAGGCAAGTGGCATGAAAGGCATTGATAGCCTTGGCATGACTTATATCTATGAAAAGTAGTTTCTGGGTACCGCCTCCAATCCTTCCACCAAGGCGTAAGACTTGTTATACCAATCTTATGTAGAAGCTCTCTTGGTAAAGAGAAACAAGGAGCTCAAAAGTGTCTCTATCCTGATGGGTCAAATGAAATTGAACCCATGCATCCTCCCAACTGAAAAGAGACATAGTAGACCTACAAAAAAGTTCCTTTGGCATTTGGATTCCATGCGTATAAAAGTGCAAAGTATGAATACCTGGAATTTGAGCAAGTGGAAGACCTTACATTTGGATTAATGGAGACCACCAAAGGTTGTGTTGGTTGAAAGATAAGCCATCTCTAAAACCATAACCATGCCAACAAATCCATGCTTTTGATGCTTCTTAGGCATGCCAAATACTTCTAGTTAGGAAGGAACCCTGAATTTGAACTAGTTCCTACATCATTAGTACAATCAGAAAACTGATATCTCTACAAGTTGGGCGATGTAAAGGAAACCCAAAGAAGATGTAGTGTTGAAGGAGAATTTTCCAAGCCTCATCTCCAGAGACACATTAAACCAACCATTTGACACAAAGATCCTTCCCTTGCCTATGTGTGGAAATAAGGCCAAGACCACCAAAATGTCATGGCAATAAATAATACTCACAAGCCACTCGATGAAAACCATGTCTCTAAGAATCTTAGAACAGATTTGAAACTTGTTTACCAAGGACAATGGCTTGGTCAATTAGTAGGCCAACTTGGTCTCAATTTTAGAAAGGACCACATTCCAAATCTTTGTAGCTAATCCATGAAAAGCAAAGGGTATTTCCAAAAAGTAGAAAATCTGGCCATGCTGGATCCATTTCCAATCATAGTGTAGAATCCATCAAGGAGCTAGAAGGAATGATTGTTGATAGTAGATGGTTTAATGCCATTATATGGCAAAACCAGAAGCCAAGCAAACAGTGTCTAGGCATTGAAGAGCACATTGGACATTTTCTTTATCCTCTATCAATGTAAGAAAATAGTCATCTGCAAAATGGCCATTAACAAGCTGGCTAGCAGAATTGGGAAGAGAAATGTCATGAACTCATCAGGTAGAAATAGTAGAAGCGAGAAAATAACTGAAACCTTCAGCATAAAGAACATACAAGGCAGGAGCCAAAGGGAAACCTTGTCAAATATACCTATGCAAACCAAAATTGGTAGACTAACGACCATTAATTGTAATACAAGCATTGACATCTAAGAAAAACATTTGAACAAGAAACACAAAATGAGAGTCAAAGCCAAGGGATTTTAACATGACTAAATGAAAGGCCACTCAATACAAACATAAGCCTTAGCAAAATCTATTTTCAAAAAATAAGCATTATGGAGAGATTGGCGCACCCATCCCATACCCTTCCAAATAGTGATAATATTATCTAGGATGAAGCCAATTTGTTCAGGACGAACAATTTGAGGCAAGAGATGGAGAATTTTCAGAGTTGGTGCCTTTTCAATAATCGTGTAGAGACATTTAGCAAGGTAACGGGGTGCTAGTTATACATATATTAAGGGTCGCTAAATCTAGGTATGAACTTTATATTCCATTCATTTATTTAAGATCTTAAAGAGTCTGTTTGATATGGTTTTAGATAGGCATGATGAAGGTATGACCCAACACAATCCCAAAGAGCTTTGTAAAATTCACAAGGAAATCCATTGCAACTAGGGGATTTTTCATCAAACATGGAGAAAGTCACTTTCTTAAGGTCTTGTATAGACAAGGTCTGGTCACAAAAAGCCTGTTGGGACTCTGAAAAACAAGTAGGCACAACTGCTAGATGTACACACAAAAGTAGTGCACTTCTATGAATCCTTACATGCAAGGAAACTCAAGAATGAGCCCTCACAAATCAATCCATAGCTCCCTATGCATGGAGTTGCAAGATTTTTAAAATTGCTCTCAGCTAGAGCTATAAACTCATGACCTTGCTAGTCAACCACACAATGAGAGATTCCAAATGAATGCAATGATATGCAAATCTATATGAGAATGCAAATTAATCTTATGAGAATGAAGATGCAATTAAGCTATGAAAATAGAAATGAAAGAGTTACAAACCCTCTAATTAAACTATGTGAGATTAATCTAAAACATGAAAGGAAATGATACCATGATGATGCAACTATGATGCAAGCTAGGATGTGATGTAGATGCAAGATGAATGCCAATGATGCTCCAAATCTTCAAAACTTGATGCAAGAATATCTCCAAAAGCTTCAATGACTTAGAAAACCTGTAGCATAATAATAGCATAAAAGAGAATGGATATGCATAAAAGAGAATGGATATGAAAATAAAGAAGAGAGCTCTTCTTTTATAGGAAATGAAAAATCAATGGACGATGGAGATTAAGAGGCAAAAGATTTAATCAACGATGGAGAAAAAAAGAAGCTTGATCCTTCTGCACAAATATCCTCCAATGAGAAAATAGGAGTTGACTTTATGTCCATAAAAAAGTGCTTTTCTCCTTTTTATAAAATATGAATAATACTTTATTTGTGCAACTTAGGATAAGAGGAAAGTGGGGGCTTTTTATTTAATTAAAAGGGGAGGAAATATTCATTTTAATCAAATAAAGACTTAGGATAAATGGTTAGCCCAAGGATAAAAATCCAATATATGATCGAAATTAGGATTTGATCAAGAGATTGATATTGTTCAAAATATTGATTATTGATAAAACTAATTCAGGATTGATAAATTGAATAAATGGGGCCCAAAGTCTAAGCGACCATTTTAGGGTGCATACATTTGCCCCTCTTTGACTAATGTGTGATCGATTTGGGAACACATGTAGTCAAAGAATGAAGTTGCAATGTGAGATCGATCTGGGATCACAAAACAACTCAGATATGAGGTCGATTCAGGATCACATCCGGACAAACATAAACAAAGGCCTTTGAACATGAGGTCGATTCAGGATCACATTCAAAGTAAGAGATAAGAATCTCAAATTTGAGCGAAAGCTCACAAAAGATGTCTGAATCAGGAAAATCAAGGAAATCAGGGATGAGAATCCCATAGGTACTGCCCCCTTGGAATCGAAATTGAAATCAGGTAGAGGAGAGACAGAAAATTGATAAGGTTGATCAAATCATAATAAAATCACAATCGAAGGTAAGGGTCAAATAGGTTAACCATTAGGCAATACAACATGCCCCAGCCTGACTGAAAAGATGTAGTCAAACGTGAGAAATGAGGGAGTGGAATGAAGATGAATGAAAGACTAGAAGTTTGGAAGACATGGAAATGAAGAAATGACGATGCCCCAACAAAGATCGGAGGATTAGGCCTCAAAAGATCAGTCAACTGCGTAGAAGAAAGGGAAAATTTGGAAACGCGACTCAAATTTTGATTTCGAGTCCAAAAATGGATAGAAAATGATGTGATATGAAAGACCAGAAATGAAAGATATGATCAAGAAGAATCAGAAAATGAGCACAGTTGACCAACGGGTCCACGTAAGATGAAAAAAGGAGAGCTCTCTCCATATGCAAGATGCAAAAACTAATCTAACATGAACCTAAAAATGCAAACTACTATGAAAGTGGTTGACTTGCAAGGTCACAACGCTTATAGACATCTAATTATCATCATCGAGCGTTATTGGTAGCGTCGTGAGATCATACAATGCACACTAGCATAACTATGTGGATATGAGTATGATCTTTATCAGATAGAGATGTGGGAATCTCACCTAGGCATCAAATACATATAGGTCAAGATGACTAATGCAGTGAGATCACCTAAATTTGGTATAGCGAGATTATGCTTGTATCAAGACACATAAAAGTCAGGATAGCTAAAAGCATGCACTTGCAAAACAGTCAAGGATAATACCTTGTCAATCCATAAATGTCAAGTAAGACCAGCATAAATGCTCATGATAGTTAAGATCAACAAAATATACCCACAAGCAGATAAAGAAAGAAAACATGTTCCCATTCCCTCAGTCTTCTAGCTATGCATCATCGAAAACTTCTCAGGGAGAGACCACTCATCAAAGAAATCCTCATAGACAGCACACAAAGAAAAAATAAAGTCATCATATCGTCATCGAGTTAATTGTTTAAGTGTGTGTGTGTTGGTCATAGAGTCAGACTCTGAGTATCGCATCTGCACATGAGCACTATCGCATTATACTTAGACTATAGGCAAGACATCTAATAAGTGTTAAGAAACACTCGACGCAAGGGTAGTGTTGAAAAACACTATTGGGGTGGTGTTGAAAAACACCTATTGTGAAATGCCCCAAGAGACAAACGCAACTAAAGGACCAATGCTACCAGTTATGCCCCCTAGACAAAGAGAAAGACCAATTCCAGACCAAGTCAAATAAGGTCAAGGCATGATGGAAAGTGGCTAAGTGTCAAGGACGCATGCTAATAAATAGGAGTGCAAAGGCCTCAAGTAGCGCCTGTTTCTAGGTTTTCACCACTTGGATTTATTGCAATTTTTTCTCTTTTTTTCATTTTTTTCATTTTTTTTTGGATTTTTAGATTTTTTTATTTTTTTGTATTTTTTCAAGACTTTTTATGCTTTTTAGGATTTTTTTAGCATCATATATCAATTTTTTTGGTATTTTTTTCAGGATCATAAAATATGTACAAAGGATGCCCCCAGACAGAATGGACATTAAACTCTTTAAGCAAGATCACATCATGTAGTCCCAATGTCTAGTAAGGTGAGAGACAAGATGGATTAGCAAGCTGGTGACTGAGATGGAGGAAAGGAGAATGAAGGCAAATGGAGGGAAGAAATCCTCAAGGTCAAACTCCTCAAGAGTACCCAAACTAGGAAAAAATGATCATGCAAAGCACATTTGGACAAGCAATGAAAGGCTAGCATAGGATAAGTCACAAAAGCACATTGCAAAAGAAGGAAGGATGCAGTCCAAAGGAGTAGACATGTCAAGAGGCTTCATAGCATCATGTTTTACTTTTTTTTTTTTTAGATCAAGACCAAGGGGGAAAAGGATAGCGAAAGGCTAGAATGAATGAAGGAAAATACGAAGGCGAAACATGAAAGGAGTGAAAGAAAGATCATTGTAAGATAGCTCACAAAATAGCCAAATGTTCATGTATAGGTCAACATTGTCAAGATCAAAGAGAGAAGATGGAATGGATGAAATATGTAGAAGAACTACGCATGATGTCTGATTGCCAGGTTTTCATCATGGTACTTATCCAAGGCGCCACAAGGGAATGGTTTTCACCATAGGACGAATTTATTTCTCTTTACTTTTGCTACCAAGGCGCCTGTTTCCAGGTTTTCACCATGGCACATTTTCAATTTTTTTTCAATTTTTTTTCATTTTCATTTTTTTTTTAAATTTTATAATTTTTTGAATTTTCTTTTTTTTGAATTTTTTGGAAGAAGGCAAGCTTTTAGATAATGCTCCTTGAAAGGATAAACCATGATATGCCAAGGATTCAAAATAATATGCTCAAAGATGCTGAAGGGGAAAGGAAGATGCAGAAGGAATAGACAAATGAGGAAAAAATGATAGAAGGTAGAAAGATAATGAATGTGAAAAGGTAGATGGAAAGAAAGGTAAGATCAACGTCAATACACACCTTGAAGAGTGACGGGAAAAATGGAGGAAACGTAAACCATATTCTAGTCCAAATGCAAACCATATTCTGGTTCATTATTGCTATGTGACTCCTCGAAGAGAGGATTGGTGTGCTTGTTATAATTCTCAAATGTGAATGGAGGAATACGAGAAGGAATATGGAAAATGTTTAGCAGAGGTTGTGGTTCAAGCGCATGGAATGGAAGAATATTTTTGGAAAAAGATGAAGTGGAAGCCTTTGGAAGCTTGAATGTCAACTTCACTTGTTGTTCAATATTAGACTCTTTCAAGAGAGATTTTGGAATCCATATAGCCATTGGCTTTTTATTTCCTTTTGATGATTTAGAGAGAATATCTTGAATGATGAATTTTGGAACCCATACTTGTATTGTAGTTTTCTTCTTAGATATCTCTTTTGACTTTATATATCCATGTCGATTAGAGGGGACATGGTGATCTTTTTTTGATGGATTCTTGTATTGCTTCTTTTTCTTGTCTTGAACATTCAAGTTACTTCCAAAAGACTTGGGACTTGTGGAAGAAGAAGGATGATACGACTGGTTTAGATGGGTGGGTGGATGAAAAGGATTCAAGGGTATGTATCTATGTTGATCTTGAGGAAAGATAGGAGATGGAGGGACGTAAGGACCCAAAATGGATGACGAATTAGGATGATTAGGAGGGGAAAGTGAAGGGACATAAGGACCCAAGATGGAGGGAAGACATGAAGCCCTGAGCAATGGTGGAGGAGGTCCAAGGATGGATGTGGAAGATGAAAAAGCATAATCAATAAGTTCATCAGTGTCTATATCACAACCAAGGATATCAGCATCTTTAGAATGAGCATTAGGATTTTCAACAGGATCATGCACATCTTGAATAGGAGCACCTTCGTTGATAGGATCATTCAAAGCTTGCGAAGATTTAGGAAGAGTAGAAAGTGGAAGTGAGCATGGAATGGTAGAACAAGAAGATGGAAGACTTTGATCTTGACAAGTATCGTTGGGTAGCATAAGCGTATCAACTTTATTTTGATTTTCAATAGGTTTTACATCATAATTAATGACACCATTTTTAATAACCTTAATGGAAGTATCATCTTTGGAAAGTGCAAGTGTGGTAAGGTTATTTTGATTATCAATAAGCTCAATGGTGTAAGTAGTAGCTTGATCTTGCTTAGGAGATGGTGGAATGAATGCGGAAGAGCGTAGAGGATCAAAAGAACCATAAAGTGGAGGAGACACATCATGAAGAGAATTGGATGATATGGAGGGTCCTTGATCTTGATCTTTCTTTATGTTCTTTTCTTTATCATTTTTAGAGTCCTCTTGACATGGAGCCACTTCTAAGGACAAGGAAGCATGTTGGGATTGTATGGAAGACTTTGGAAGAGGTGGTGAAGGACTAGCTGAAATAGGCATTATAGCGGATGAAGGCTTAGGCTCTTTAGGTTCGACATTATTGAAAGTATTTGCAGCCAAGTGAAGGTTATCTTGAGTATCTTTAAGAGGTAGCCCTTGAGGATAACTATAGGGAACTGCATGGAAAGCATTAGGACTTCTGTTGGATGAAGGATTTGTGATAGATTTGGAAGACTCAAAAGCTTTAGGAAATGTGTGGGTATTGGAGGAAGTGGCGGATGGAAGGGGACCATCACAAGACAAAGGTTCAGCATTAACATGATCTTGTTGGAGAGTGTAATCTTTATTTTCAGCATGAGAGTTTTTAGACAAGACATGCTCATAGTATCTTCGTTTATAATCAGCACGGAAAGCTTTCTCTTCCTCAATAGAAGTAGATGTATCATATTGTTTACAAAAAATATCATAATTTCTCTCAAAATCAGAATCATATGGATCACCATCACAATCTATCCAATAGGATGACCCTTTAGTAAGCCTAAGCACACGACGACGAGGACTCTTAGGAATAGAGTTGTCATAAGTATTGCTACATTGTCCATCATCATAGTCATCATAGTCATCATAGTCATCAAAGGTAAGTGTGTCACTCTTTATGGAAGAGACATCACAAGGACTATCATGTTGCTCTTTATGGTATGTCTTCTGAAGAGAAGTAAGACTCTTGGGAGAAGTAGAAGAAGAATGAGATCTTGAAGAAGAGGAAAATGAAGACCTAGTGGAAGAAGAATACTTGGATAATGATGAATTTGAATGATGTTTAGAAGAGTCATGATAAGATTTGGAAGATGAAGAATGTGAATAGTGTTTAGAAGAATCATGATAAGATTTGGAAGATGAAGAATGTGAATAGTGTTTAGAAGAATCATGATAAGACTTAGAAGATGAAGAATGAGAATGATGTCTGGAAGAGTCATGATAAGACTTGGAAGGTGAAGAAGAATGAGAAGATTTAGATGATGAAGAATGTTTGGAAGAAGAAGATCGTGATATGATCATGTTTATGATTCTAGCAAAGGCATCTGATTTAATCATCTTTTCTTTTATTTTTGCTATAAATTCATCACTCATGAGAATTTTGGAGGAACAACACTTTTCGAATATGTCAATGAGCTCAAGATCATCTATTCTTAATAAAGGTTCCAAAGCTAGATAGTCAAGATTCATGGTTGTAGAAGAGAAGTAATCAAGCATGGAAGAAATGAATAGAAGAGATGAATAGAAGAGTGTAGACTAGATAATAAGAGGAAAGAATCAAGAAGAAGAAGAAGAATTTCCCATGGGAGTAGAAGACTTTAGAAGAACATGGGAAATGGAGAAGAAAGAAGAAGACTAAGAGCCATCTTGTGCAATTGATACCATAACGTTCATTGAGATGTTGAGCAACATGACAACACCTAGGATCTAAGATCTGGACTGACCAAGGAAGACTGGTAATAGGATGACCTCACAAAATGTCAACACCAAACTAGGATAATCAAAGTTCTCTATTGTCCAAAGAGAAATGAAAAGATAGAAGCAGGGGCTTTACCAACACTGTCAAAGAGGTGCTTCAAATCAAAGGGTGACTACCCTTGCACTTTTGAACTAGGAGGTTGGACTAGGCCAAAATATAATTGAAATTGAGATTAAATGAAAATTATTTGGACAATAAGAGTACGAGAATTTCCCAAGAATGTAGCTCACAATTCTAGAGATAAACTTTCTCACCAAGAACAACCTTCTAATGCCATATTTCTCTTTGGCTAATGTGATACTGATGTTGATCTTGACCAATTTGTGCAAAATTTTGATTTTTTAAGGTCTAATTTCAAGTTTTCGAATGTGAGGGTGAAAATGTCTGATTTCTATCACAAATTCAATAGCAATTAGATAGGTTTGCAAACAGTAGAGGATCAAACATGTATTGAAACACTTGAAACAAGGGCAAAAGAAACCTTGCCAAGACAAACACTTGTGATATCAAAATTGAAAAAAAGCACCCTATGAATGCTACCGATTGTCTGTATGTTGAGAATGTTTACACTGGTATCACACAATCGAAGACAATTCAAGCAATTACTACCTACAAGACAAGGCTCAATACTTACCAACTTAGCCCACAACTTGATGCCCCCTTGCCTCACACCAAGTGGTTACCCACAAGAGATATTGGCTTTGTCATGGAAATGTCAAATGACACAACCAAAGGGACACATATGGTGAGTATCTTAAGGTGATCCGGGTTAGTCCACTTGGATCAATCCTTGCACTAAGAAGATAAGCGGCTAAAATAGGTGGCCTCTAATCCTATGGTTCTTAGTAAGGGCTTCCATTCATAACACCCCTCTTGCTCCTCATAAAGGACTAGGACCTCACGGCCTCAAGAGTACCTTAAGCATTCTTGCTCCATGCTTTCCCCATGGTCGCAATCTCATGAGCTACTCACATCAAGAAAAGACAAGTGTTATGTCTACCAAGGTTTTGGTGTCCTTGATAGCCTTGAGATTATAGTGAGTTGGAATCACTTGCCACCAAGGAAAATGATGACAAGATTGTCCCCACTTGAGTCGTTCCTCTTGATTGCTCAAGAGCAGGCCCGCTAAAGGATTCTTAAACTAAACAAAATAGATCAACTCTTGAGGTTCAAGGTTTTTGATTCACCACAAGGGTGAAGAGAATACTCCCCTATCTCAAAAATCTCTCCCAAACACACCAAGCAAAGAGATTCAATTACTCCCTTGCTTCCAAAACCTTAAGATGGGTCAAGATTTTCTAATTCACCTAAAGGTGAAGAGCATACTTCTCCTACCACCTCAAGATCCCTTTCACAAGGTATTAAGATTCCTAATACAATTAGTGAATGCCACACTTGAAAAGAAAGAAAACAAACAAGCAAGAAATTTTTTTTTTTTTGTTTTTATGCTTGGGCAGCCCTGCAAAAACCATTAGTAGCCATCTTTGACATGCGTTCTTTTGACAAATTTCAAGTAATGAGAGCACCTACAACCACAACTTGTTAGACCAACAAGAGTTAGGAGAATCAAAATCCAAAATCTACCAATGATTAATACATGAAAAATCAGATAATCTGCAAAAATAACTGATCAAATGATAAAATCTGAAAATGAAACCATCATGGTTGGATTAGGCTCGGAAAGACCTTTCCAATGATATATCACACTTAAACTTTTGATACCATTTGCAAAATTTCAAAAAAAATGGGCACCCGTTTTCCAGAGTGGCACGAATTTGAAAACGCTGAAAATTTCAAAAATTTTTAAAAAGATAGCTAAGAACCCGAAACTTGCAAGATAGATAAAATAACTCAAAAATAGGTCACTGCCAGGTACAGACACAGTATCGCACGATACTTCACCCGACACCAGGCGATACTTCTCAGTCCGCATGATATTTCGCCTTATGCCAGGCGATATACCTCAGTACTGGTGGGCGATATACTCCAGGCAGGTCAGGCGATAGTCCGTAAAGGGCGAACTATCGCGCGATATTTCTCTTCAAAGCAGGCGATATTTCTAGCAAGCACGAAGTATCGCACCGCTATACAGAGATATATCGCGCGATATTTCTGAGAAGTATCGCGCGATACTCTGAGAAAAAAACCAGAGACTGAAAATGAAGCTAAAAATTGATGAAAATATTGATAGAAAATGTGGAATTAAAGGGACAAAGCTAATCTACTCAGCCCCACGGTGGGCGCCAGAAATGTACACACAAAAGTAGTGCACTTCTATGAATCCTTACATGCAAGGAAACTCAAGAATGAGCCCTCACAAATCGATCCATAGCTCCTTATGCATGGAGTTGCAAGATTTGTAAAATTGCTCTCAGCTAGAGCTATAAACTCATGACCTTGCTAGTCAACCACACAATGAGAGATTCCAAATGAATGCAATGATATGCAAATCTATATGAGAATGCAAATTAATCTTATGAGAATGAAGATGCAATTAAGCTATGAAAATAGAAATGAAAGAGTTACAAACCCTCTAATTAAACTATGTGAGATTAATCTAAAACATGAAAGGAAATGATACCATGATGATGCAACTATGATGCAAGCTAGGATGTGATGTAGATGCAAGATGAATGCCAATGATGCTCCAAATCTTCAAAACTTGATGCAAGAATATCTCCAAAAGCTTCAATGACTTAGAAAACCTATAGCATAATAATAGCATAAAAGAGAATGGATATGCATAAAAGAGAATGGATATGAAAATAAAGAAGAGAGCTCTTCTTTTATAGGAAATGAAAAATCAATGGACGATGGAGATTAAGAGGCAAAAGATTTAATCAACGATGGAGAAAAAAAGAAGCTTGATCCTTGTGCACAAATATCCTCCAATGAGAAAATAGGAGTTGACTTTATGTCCATAAAAAAGTGCTTTTCTCCTTTTTATAAAATATGAATAATACTTTATTTGTGCAACTTAGGATAAGAGGAAAGTGGGGGCTTTTTATTTAATCAAAAGGGGAGGAAATATTCCTTTTAATCAAATAAAGACTTAGGATAAATGGTTAGCCCAAGGATAAAAATCCAATATATGATCGAAATTAGGATTTGATCAAGAGATTGATATTGTTCAAAATATTGATTATTGATAAAACTGATTCAGGATTGATAAATTGAATAAATGGGGCCCAAAGTCTAGGCGACCATTTTAGGGTGCATACACTAGACACTCCTCTAAGGATTTTTTAATGGAAGGAGTAGGGGCTTGAGCTATGAAAACTTTCTAGTAATGTTTAACAAAAACTTGCAAAATGTCTAGAAGTTCAACTAGCATTGAATTACCCTCCTTGATCCTTTTAATACCTAGAGAGGAATGTCTTAGACACTGAGAGGAAAATGATTCTTTGTTGGCTTGATCTCCCACCATTAGCCATTGCAAACATGCCTTTAATTAAGCTCCTCTAGCAACATAACTATCAACAACTTGCTTCTGATGGTGAAGGGTAGCCACCTTAAACTGTAAATCAATGGAAAAAGGGTGAGTTGCCAAGTTTTGAATAGTTTCATGTAAATCCTTAGTGGTTTTTGCATAAGAATGGCAGCAAAAATTCACCAGTTGTTTGCCATAAAATTGAAGGAATTTAGAGGTGTGCAAAATTGCATCATTCCACCTCAAAATCCAACCCATAGATTGAGTGGATCAAGGTTGCAAGTTCCAAACTCTCTGACTATGGGCCAAGGTAGGTGGATGATTCAGTCTAATGATATGTTAAAAAAATGGAGAATGAGAGGAATGTGGCAGAGAAGCACACCATTCAATGTAAAAATTAATGGGAAAGTGGTTTGATAAAGTGACATTAGATAAAGGCAAGACTAGCAAGGATTGCTTTGTTCCAAATGAAAAAAATATTGAGAGGAGATCATGACACAATCAAGGCATTTAAAATATCTGTCAAAGAAAGATCTGAAATTACTCCAGGTATGTCAAACTGGATGTGGGAGGCAACAGTTGGTATTGGGACAAAAAAGGCCCACGTAAAACTTAGCCTCATGCTCACCAACTGTCCAACATAATGGTGAAATGTCATCCTTATCAGAGGCCACCTCAACCATATTAAAGTCCCCACATAGAACACAAGTAGTCATCGATAATGAATCAACTAGCCACTACCACAAGTAAGCTCTTTCTACCGCATCATTAGAGGCATAAATATTAATTATATTGAAATGGTGATTGTCAATTTTCATAAGAATCTACACCAACCTATGCATGGGGTCCTCAACATGATCTAGTATTTCACTTTTCAAACATGGTCCCAATAGGGTTACAAGCCCTCCTCTACCAAATTCATGAGAGGAGGCAAAAAATTAAACTATGAGGCCAAATAACACGACATGTTGATGTAGGCAAAAAACTAGCTTTCTTGATCTCCTACAGAGATAAAATATCGATTTGAGGAAACCTTTAGAGAACTGTTACCTAATTCTTCCCTGTTCCATGCAAATTTGGCTAGGTTCTATTCCAAGGTCTGCATTTTAATCTTGCCAAGCACCCTTGAAAATTTCATGGCCTTATGTCTTGTTCTCTGGCCTCTACAATTTATTTTATCACCTGGTCTACAAGGTAAAAAATTCATAAATCTAGTTGTTGTGCCAAAAAGCCCAAAAAACCCTAAGCTAGGTTCTATTTTTACAGTTACTTTATCAGCCACTTAAGTTTCCTTATTTCCCATGTGCGCTTTATTTTTATTGGTTGGCCGCTAGTTCTCTTATTCCTTCCCCAGGTTACCTTTTTCTTTCAGCGACTTAGCGACTGCAGTGATTCTCATGGTCGCTAAGTGTTTGGCGGTTAAGTCTCAACAACTAGCGACCCAGCGAAGCGGTTAACTTTTCTTCAGTCGCATGATCGCTTAATGTCTTGGCGGTCTCTTTATGCGGGGGTCCCAGTTTGAAGGGATCAATGGCAGGTGTATCTTCTCAAGGTGTTTTTTTGACACATGAGATCTTACGCCGACCGTCGATCTTCCCTTCAGGAAACGCTTCAACTGTCGGTAAGATCCAACGATTGTCGTGAGTTCACGTAAGGTCTGTCAGAGACTTGCAATCTTGCGACAACTGTTGATCCTTCCTTATGATTCAGTGCTTCAAATTCTAAGTGGGTCCAATGCTAGGTCAATGTGACATGCCGGCTTGCGATTGGCCGAAATAAAGAGATCTGTCAGTGGGTCCAGTGCTGCGTATTGCTTATGTGCTCACCTGTGATTGGTTGTCGAACGTTGATGGAGATTTTTAGGTGGACCCATGTGTCAGTGGGGTCCCAATATAAAAAAGATCAATGATCGGCGCATGATCTGAAAGAATATTTGAAGGCCATGAGATCACGCGCCCGCTGTTGGATTGGAATCAAGACTTCAGTGGGTCTGATGTCAGAATTTGCCAAGGTGTTTGCTGATAAGGTAGCTGGAATGAATAGAAGAATGAAAAGTGGCGGATGGACCCAGGTTTTGAAGGTATTTTATGAATCAGCAAATAAGGCTTTTCTCTTGTTCACAGGATTTAACCAGGGTCAGCTAAAGGACTTAGATATTCAACGACTGCAATGTTCGCATGGTTGCTTAACTGAACCAGAGTTAAGAGAAAGATTTCACAAATGAAAAAGGGTCTTCAGTCGCACGTTCGCTGAGTGACTTAACGAAAGAAAGCTCAAGGTGGGTCCAAACATGCTGATGTGTTGACGTGCTCGACTCCCATTGGTTGCGATATGCTAATAAAGACATTGACTTTTCAAGAGGGTTTTGCGACTGTTGACAAGATGGTCTGGGTCGTTCATCTACTGGGAAATAATAGATATCAACGGTCACAATTTAAAATGACCGGCTAGCCATTATTTTTTTTTAATTCAAATATTTTTGAGAAGGTTTTTTGCCAGCATTTGATTCAACAGGCCGCGAGCATTAGAGGTAGCTGGAGAATTTATGTTTCTCAGACATTTGCAGTTGAAGAAGATGATAACCAGGTCTGGGCAGCTGTCTTGGGTCAATTCTTGTCCCTAAGAAGTACCATTTTGAGCATTCATGGTGAGACTTTATGCAGGAAGGTTGATGGATCAAGGTTGCTTGTCTGCAGGTAAATATAGTACAGGGATGGGCACGTAAACAAATATCTGATCGGCCATGATGTTGCAGAGATACATTTATGATCAGACTTGATTGAGTTAGGGTTAGTTCTTATTCTATTGCAAATCAATTTAACCCTAGTTAGGTTTTGACTCTTGCTTGCGTGCATAATAGGAGATGTATATAATTAATTTTTGGGAGCTTTTAGAGGGGAGAGTTAACATTTTGTAAAGAAGAAAATCTCTTTTCTTAGAAGGCTATCTATGGCATTTTTTTTGCTCTCTGGTTTTCTACATTCTGTAACCTCCCATTGATTATTCAGATACTGCAGAGGTATTTTGTGACATCTTCTCTGTCCCCATGCTTCCTTGTCTGAATTCTCTCTTATTGAATTCAGTATATGTATGTTTTGAGTGATATCTTAGGGTTCCTGATCCCTCTCTCTTTCTCCAATTATTGTGTATTCTTGTGGGTGATTTGATTTGAATGCTCTTGTGGGTATAACTCAACCCCTTGAAAATCTGTCTCAGTCCTATACTGAGTTGCAGAGGTGAATGTTTGTCTGCAAGTTGTAGATTGTATCTAAATCTTTTAGGAATGCTATTGTTTGTGAAAGTTTCTCTCTTTCCCTGAATAGCCTCTTTCTATTTTAGACCCTTCTATGAAATATTTATGTAGACCTATTTAGTGAGTTGTGATCTCCTAGACCTAAGTTTGTTCATTAAATTCATCCTCCATATTGTGATTCAAACCATCATTCTGGTGTATCACCTAGTAGGTAGTTTGCTTTCTATTCATTTCCCTTTCAACATTCCTTCTATCTCCTTTTCCCTTCAAGAATTTCACTTTCATGTCAAGAAGCAAATTAAGGTGATTATCCAAGAGGAACTAACCTAGAATCTGGAGGTCTCATCTCAATTAGCATAGGTCCCACACTTGGAGATGATTCTCATGTTATGCTAGGTTATCAAGACTATGAGAGCTTGAAACAAGGGTGCAAACTTAGTGTATAACAATTCTGGCACACCCGGTGGGACAACATAAGAAGTGTATTGTTTGAAAGTTATGATATCTTTGATATACAGATTGCATAATATAGACTTTTAGAGGTTGTTTTATCAAGTATATCTGGTGACTCCACTTATTTCATAGATTCAGGCTAACCTTGTTCAAGGTTTATGAGAAAGATTGAGACTAGAAGCTCAAAGCCTACTGAATTTTCAGAGTTTCCCTCAAGAAGAGGCTACAAAGGTAGATCAACTCAGAGAGCATCTCCTGCAAGGAGAGTACAGTCTACACCCCTGATACCTCAGAAAGGAGACCTTTGCCCTTTCATCTCAGAAGAAGAGGAAGATCTTTGACCAGAGATCTAGAAGAAGATTCAAATCCAATAGTAAATACAACTCACATAGTTGTTAATCTTCAAATCACAGCTCCTACAATGGCTAGACAATTTGCTTTTGCACCTTTCAACCAGGGAAGTCCATTAGCCTTTGCTCAACATCATGATGTGCCCTTGGTGGCAATAAAGAGTTTACCTGATTTCACAGGTGAAGGGAAAACAACTGCCTTTGAGCACATTAGAGATGTGACCACTATCTATAGTATACACAACATAACTCAAGAGGATGTGGCCACCAAATTATTAGCAGCCTCTCTGAAAGGTAAGGCTCTTGAATGGTTTAGAACTTTAACTGTTGGCTCCATTACTTCATGGGATGAATTAGGGGATGCATTGAGTAAGCATTTTGAGGACAAATTAGACAACCTGTCTTTGGTTGAGCAGTTGACAACCATTAAAAGAGATCCTCAAGAGCAAATGACAGATTACAATAATAGATTCCTCAAAACATGGAATAGAATTCCAATCTCTGTGAGACCATCAGCTGACCATGCTTTCCTATACTACTTGCAAAGTTTGAATGGTCAAATTTATGTCATGATCCAGTCTATGGGTGGTACTTTTTTACCCCAAGCTTTTGACATAGCTGTTAGAGCTGAAAATTGTTTAATTCAAGAAGGTATGATAGCTAGAAGGCCACCTATGCCCATCTTTCCTAGCCTTCAACCCATTGCACCTGCACAAGTACCTCCATTTACCCCTATTCCCACCATATTAGCACCTCAGGCTAGTACTAGTGGTCAAGAGTTAGGAACAAGTTTCTCTCAAGAGTTACAAGAGATGAAGAATAGCCAACAAAGCAGTCAATAAGAAATGAAAAATTTGTTGCAGACCTTGACTAAAGAGGTTACGAATCTAAAGAGGCAGGGTCAAGGAATCAGACCACCCTTTTAGCCACAAGGCCAAAGTCCTAATCAACAATATCAAAATCAAGGACAGTCTTATCAACAAAATAGGTGACCATTCCAAGGAGGGTATCAAGGACAAAGACAAAATTTTAATTAGAGACCATTCCAACCATTTAACCCTGCACCCCTCAATTCTGCAAATCCAGTTAGGGACATGGTCCCTAGTCAAAATAATATGGCTATGGACAATGAATGGTGTTTTCCTTGTAATGAGCCTCACAATCAGGCTACATGTTCAAATGGATGGATGAACCAAGCTCTAATGGTTCAAAATGCCTCACAAGCTCATTTAGAGGCTTCATCTAGTGGGTTAGTTCCTCAGCAAGAACCACAAGAGAATGAGACTGCTCTTTTCAATTGGGAGCAGCAAGATTTCAATAGAGTCATTGGTGAACCTTCTATTGCTGATAACACAAGGTCAAAAAGAAGAGCTCAAGACATCGAGTGAGTAGACTCTGGTACTAAAGCTACTACATTTGTAGAGCCAATGCAGCAAGCTCCTCCTATCATATTCAAGAAGGCTCCTACCATTACAAGCAAAGAAGGCCAAACTCTCAAGAAAGTGGAGCCCATCATGGTGAAGTCACAACCAAGAGTACACACTATGACACCTTTCAATATTGTAGACAACATGAAGAAGGTGAATATCACCATGTCTATGTGGAACTCTTTGGCTATTCCAGGGCAACCTGAGATTTTGAAGAAGGCCATGACTGAAGTAGCAACTCCTCAACCTGCAAAAGAAGCTACAAAGCTAGTGTTGGTTAACACTGATCAAGAAAAGGAGGCTCCAAGTAGCAACTCCAAAGCTAATGCCATGTAAGGTAGGAACTCAAAATCACCTCCCTTTTATGTATCTCTAATTATTGGAAAATCTTTAGTACATAATTGTATGGTAGATAGTGGGGCTACTAGCACTGTAATGCCCAAAAAAGTGGCTGACCAATTAAGACTTGAGTATGAACCCTTCCAAAAGAGGGTCGCACAACTTGATGGGTCCTCAGTCAATACTATAGGTGTGGCCAAGGATACCAGTCTGATCCTACAGGCTAGTCCTAATTTTTCCATCCTCCTTGATATATATATCATAGATCTCCCTGCATTGTTTGCCATATGTTTGTCAAGGGAGTTCACAACCAAGATAGGAGGCTACCTATCTTCTGATTGGTCTCACATGTTATTTCACACAAGGTATGGTACCAAGGTTACCATTAAATCTGAATCATTGACAACACATCATATAGAACCATATGTATCCAACACCATCAATGCAAGCTGCCCTATATTTGATGACAGTGATTTCCCAGCTATCAAAGAAGCAAACACTAAGACAGAAAGTATCCCTGATATTTTACTAGATGAGCTAGAATCAGAAAAGGCTTTTGAAGCCCAAGAAAATGTCATTTGGGATACTGGTTTGGGAAGCTATTTAATACAAGAAAGTGGAGCCATAGAACCAAGCCTTTTTAAGGAGGACATTGATTCAGAGGATCAGAGCAATCAGGTTTGGAAATTGTTTTTTGATGGAGCTAGAAGTAGACATGGTTCTGGTGGTGGTGCTATGCTAGTGTCCCCAAAAGGAGAAAAATACTACACAGCTTTCAGATTCAGTTTCTCCTACACTAGCAACACTACAGAATATGAAAGCCTTGTGAATGGACTAGAATGGGCTAGGAAAGGAGGGCTTAAGGCCCTAAAAGTTTATGGTGACTGTGAGTTAGTAGTCAACCAAGTGAGAGGGATAAGTGCAACCAAAAATGACACCTTGAGAGCATACAAACATAGAGTTTGGGATGCAATTGAAGACTTTTGTGCTTTCAATATTGTTGCTATCCCTAGGAAACTAAATCAAAATGCAGATAGATTAGCTATTGTTGGATCTCAGTATGATATCCCCAATAGCATTTCAAAAGAGGAGACCCAACAACATATTAAAGTGATTGTCAGATCTTCTATCCCTGATAATAATACTAATTGGCAAGTGTTTGACAATGATGAGAAAATTCTGCAATTCTTGTTTGAAGAAGATGTTTTCTCAGAGCATAACCAGGACAGACTCTTGCAAAGCTATGGTGACCAAGTGATACAACTTAAGTCTAATAAGATGCCTAGAGGTCTTGTCACCTTAGAGACTGTCTTCAACAAGGATGATTAGGTTAAGAAGAATAAAGTTGGCCTGGTAGTTCAACAAGAACATTGTGTTGAATTAGAGTTGGAACCAGGTAAAAATTTACATTTTGGAAAGGTAAACACTGATTTAGAGAAGCAGACTTACACCCAATTATTCAAGGAATTCAGTGACATTTTTGCATGGCAATATGAAGACCTCAAGGGTTTTGATCCAACCCTTGCTCAGCACACTATTGAATTAGAGCCTAATGCCAAACCAGCAAGGCAAAAGCAAAGGCCTGTTAATCCCAAGATGGAGCCACTTATGCATAAAGAAGTGCTCAAATTGATAGAAAGTGGTATCATCTACCCCATTAAGCATACTAGTTGGGTTTCCAACCTTGTTCCTGTCAGGAAGAAGAATGGGGAGTTGAGATTATGTGTTGACTTTAGGGATCTTAATAGGGCCTCCCTAAAAGACCGCCATCCATTACCCTCTATGGAACAAATCTTACAATGTGTCTCTGGATCTGAGAGATTTTCATTATTGGATGGCTATTCAGGATACAACCAGATCCTAGTTAATGAAGAGGATCAATATAAGACTGCATTTACAACCAAGTGGGGAACCATGGCTTATCAAAAGATGCCCTTTGGTTTGTCAAATGCAGGTGCTACATTTCAAAAGGCAATGGATATGGCCTTTAAAAGCCTCATGTACAAGTTTGTACTGGTTTACTTAGATGACATAACTGTCTATTCTAAACATGCAACAGATCATATCAAACATTTGAGGAAGATTTTTGAAAGATGTAGAGAATTTGGGATATCCCTTAATCCCAAGAAATGTGTGTTTGTAGTTCATGAAGGAAAATTGTTGGGATATGTAGTATCCAAAGAAGGAATTACAGTAGATCCTAAGAGAATTGCAGCTATCCTAGAGCTACCATTGCCACACCATAAGAAAGGTCTCCAATCTTTCATAGGAAATATTAATTTTGTTAGGCATTTTTTTGCCTAATATTGCAGATTTATTGAAGCCTTTGACAACCATTTTAAAGAAGAGTTCAACTTTCAGGTGGACTAAAGAAGGAAAAGCTAATTTCCAAGCTATCAAAGAGGCCCTAACAAAAGCTCCTACTCTCTTAAACCCAAATTTTAGTAAGGATTTTATCCTTTATGCTTATGGAGGTCATGATGCTATATCTACAATGTTGACTCAAGAAAATTTGGATGGATTGGAGCAACCTATTGCTTTCTTTAGCAAAGGTTTAGAAGAGTATGAACATAGATACTCTTTTGTAGAAAAACATGTACTTGCTGTGGTGAAGAGCCTTAAAAATTTTAGATATTTGTTGACCCAAAGCAAGGTACACTTGAAAGTTACTCATCCAAGTGTCAAAGAATTTTTGCTTTCCAAGGACCTAAATGAGAAAAGAGTTGGTTGGATCACCAAGGTGATGGAATATGATATTGATATCCAAACCACCAAGCTAGTTAGAGGAAGAGATCTTTGTGAGCATTTGGCAGGGGGTGAAAGTTCAAAGAAATCAGAACAAATGGATGCATCGTTGGTTGTGCATTCTACAGAAGAATAGGCCCAGACATCAGGTTGGCTGCCTAACGTGATTCATTACTTGAAGACAGGACAATGTCCTGCAGGTTTGGATTTAGCAAAAAGAAGATACTATAGATTACAATCTGTTCCTTTTGTGCTGATAAATGAAGTTCTTTTTAGAAAGGATCACAATGGTGTCCTTTTAAGATGCATTGATTCAGAAAAGATAGCTAGTGTCCTATTTGAATTTCATGATGGATCTTCTGGAGGTCACTTTTCTCCTAGGACTACTACTTTTAAAATCATGAGGGTTGGATACTAGTGGCCATCTATCTTTAAGGATAGCCATGATTATGTGAGAAAATGCATCAAATGTGCTATGTTTGCAGGAAAAGAAAGGCTTGCAGCTCTATCCCTTCATCCAGTCAAAACAGAGCAACCTTTCATGAAATGGGGTATAGATTTCATTGGTATGATCAACCCTCCATCTAGTGCAAGACACAAGTGGATAATTAATGCTATAGACTATTTCACTAGATGGACAGAGGTAGTTGCATTGAAAGAAGCAAATGAGAGTGTTGTCTTAAGCTTTTATGATGATATAATTCACAGATTTGGCACTCCAGATTCCATAATATCAGATAATGCATTGGCATTTATAAGCCTTAAGATCTCAGAATGGGCAATCAGAAATGGCATCTATCTGAGTACAAGTTCAAATTATTATCCCCAGGGCAATGGCTTAGCAGAATCAACAAATAAGAACTTGATTAGGATAATCAAGAAAACTCTACAAGATAACCAAAGGGATTGGCATACCAAGTTGAAGTTTGCCTTGTGGTTAGACATAATTACCCCAAAGAAGATCATTGGGAACTCTCCTTATGTGTTAGTGTATGGAAGAGAAGCTAAATTGTTTATCTCAACTGAATTACCAGCTCTAGACTTGGCTACTCAATATGTCCTATTTGAAGAAGGAGATCCCTTGCAAATCAGGTATGCTCAACTAATGGAGTTAGAGGAACTTAGAGAGAAATCCATGAAGGACATGGAGTTCCATCAGGATCAGACAAAGAGGAGTTTTGATAAAAGAGCCAGGGCCAAAAATTTCAAAGTTGGAGATGTAGTTCTCAAATGGGATGCATTCAAATCCAGACCTGGCAGCATACAAAATTTGATTCATTTTGGGGTGGGCCATTTGTTATAACAGAATGCAAGGGGTCTAATGATTTTCAGCTATCAACTCTTGAAGGAGATGCCTTTCCTATATTAGTCAATGGATTCCACTTGAAGCCCTGCTTTGAGGTTAATCCCTCTCTGTAAATTCTTGTAAATATGTTTTCTGCTTTCTATCCTTATTTTCTAGGTTAGTTTTCCTACTTTCCAAGAAGTGTCTGTGCACAAGTTTTGTCCCTCTAGTTCTAGTTCTGTCCCTCTGTCAAAGTTTTGTGCTCGGTAATGACCCGATGCCCAATGAATATGTCAAGGCCACTGGTTTCCATGTCTAGCAGGCTGACATCTAGCAGAAATCGCCAAAATGTTACCCAATTTTTCCCTATTCCATGCAAATTTGGCTAGGTTCTATTCCAAGGTCTGCATTTTAATCTTGCCAAGCACCCTTGAAAATTTCATGGCCTTATGTCCTATTCTCTGGCCTCTATAATTTATTTTATCCCCTGGTCTACAAGGTAAAAAATTCATAAATCTAGTCGTCATGCCAAAAAGCCCAAAAAGCCCTAGGCCGAGTTCTATTTTTACAGTTACTTTATCGGCCACTTAAGTTTCCTTATTTCCCATGTGCGCTTTATTTTTATTGGTTGGTCACTAGTTCTCTTATTCCTTCCGAAGGTTACCTTTTTCTTTCAACGACTTAGCGACTGTAGTGATTCTCATGGTCGCTAAGTGTTTGGTGATTAAGTCTCAACAACTAGCGACCCAGCGAAGCGGTTAACTTTTCTTTAGTCATGTGATCGCTTAATGTCTTGGCGGTCTCTTTATGCGGGGGTCCCAGTTTGAAGGGATCAACAGCTAGCGTATCTTCTCAAGGTGTTTTTCTGACACATGAGATCTTGCACCGACTGTCGATCTTCCCTTCAAGCAATGCTTCAACTGTCGGCAAGATCCAATGATTATTTTGAGTTTACGTAGGGTCTGTCAGAGACTTGTGATCTTGCGACAGCCATTGATCCTTCCTTATGATTTAGTGCTTCAAATGCTAAGTGGGTCCAATGCCAGGTCAGGGTGACATGTCGGCTTGCGATTGGCCAAAATAAAGAGATCTGTCAGTGGGTCTAGTGCTGCGTATTACTTATGTGCTCGCCTGTGATTGGTTGTCAAACGCTGACAGAGATTTTCATGCAAACCCATGTGTCAGTGGGGTCCCAATACAAAAAAGATCAATGGCCAGCACATGATCTGAAAGAATATTCGAAGGCCATGAGATCACGCACCCGCCGTTGGATTAGAATCAGTGGGTCCGATGTCAGAATTTATCGAGTTGTTTGCTGATAAGGTGGCTGAAATGAATAGAAGAATGACAAGTGGCAGATGGACCCAGGTTTTGAAGGTATTCTATGAATCAATGAATAAGGCTTTTCTCTTGTTCACAGGATTTAACCGGGGTCAGCTAAAGGACTTAGATATTCAGTGACTGCAATGTTCGCATAGTCGCTTGACCAGACTAGAGTTAAGAGAAAGATTTCATGAATGAAAAAGGGTCTTCAGTCGCGTGTTCGCTGAGTGACTTAAAGAAAGAAAGCTCGAGGTGGGTCCAAACATGCTGATGTGCTCGACTCCCATTGGTCGCGATATGCTAATGAAGACATTGACTTTTCAAGAGGGTTTTGTGACTGTTGACAAGATGGTCTGGGTCATTCATCTGTCGAGAAATAATAGATATCAATAGTCATAGTTTAAAATGACCGGCTAGCCGTTGTTTTTTTTTAATTCAAATATTTTTGAGAAGGTTTTTTGCCAGCATTTGATTCAATAGGCCGCGAGCGTCGGAGGTAGCTGGAGAATTTATGTTTCTCAGACATTTGTAGTTGAAGAAGATGATAACTAGGTCTGGGCAGCCATCTTGGGTTGATTCTTGTCCCTGAGAAGTACCATTTTGAGCATTCATGGTGAGACTTTGTGCAGGAAGGTTGATGGATCAAGGTTGCTTGTCTGCAGGCAAATACAGTATAAGGATGGGCACGTAAACAAATATCTGATTGGCCATGATGTTGCAGAGATACATTTATGATCAGACTTGATTGAGTTAGGGTTAGTTCTTATTCTATTGCAAATTAATGTAACCCTAGTTAGGTTTTGACTCCTACCTGCGTGCATAATAGGAGATGTATATAATTAATTTTTGGGAGCTTTTAGAGGGGAGAGTTAACATTTTGTAAAGAAGAAAATCTCTTTTCTTAGAAGGCTATCTATGGCATTTTTTCCGCCCTTTGATTTTCTACATTCTGTAACCTCCCATTGATTATTCAGATACTGCAGAGGTATTTTGTGACATCTTCTCTGTCCCCATGCTTCCTTGTTTGAATTCTCTCTTATTGAATTCAGTATATGTATGTTTTGAGTGATATCTTAGGGTTCTTGATCCCTCTCTCTTTCTACAATTATTGTGTATTCTTGTGGGTGATTTGATTTGAATGCTCTTGTGGGTATAACTCAACCCCTTGACAATCTGTCTCAGTCCTATACTGAGTTGCAGAGGTGAATGTTTGTCTGCAGGTTGTAGATTGTATCTAAATCTTTTAGGAATGCTATTGTTTATGGAAGTTTCTCTCTTTCCTTGAATAGCCTCTTGTGTGTGAGTGATTTACACCTTCATGAAATAACAAGATTTAAAAGACAATTACACTATTCAAAGCAAACTAATCTAAATAATGCACAATTAATCTAAATATCTCATGGATCTCTAAAATAAAGTGGTAAATGAGGCTCTCAGCTATGATCCTCACTAGTGACACTCTAAAGATGAGAATTAAGCTATATGATATGCAAATTTAGATCTATTCTATCAAATTCTAGCTCTATTTGATGAACAATCTACTATGATCAATGCAATTTAAGCTAATTAGCAATGACAAATGATAAGTGAGTGATATGGATGCAAATTGACAGAGTTTTGCTACAATTCAAAGATATGGAGTGGATGAATTATGTTTCTAAATGCCTTCTACTTATAGGATTTTCCCAAGGGTAGGGGGTAGAGTGAGATAACCATGGTTATGCTTGGGTAAGGTCAATTGGCTTTGCTTTGTCCATAAATGGGGGGACAAACATTTAAATGGTTTCAAAAGGCTGGACCATTTCAACAAAAGTGAGTGATTTGTATCCATTTTGTCTCCTTTTTGCTTTGTTGAGGGAAATTATGATTTATTAATTAATTAAAGTAATTAAATTTAGCCATGAAGGGTAAGAGGTTCATTTTGATTTTTCATTTCAACAACTATGTCATTAATTGAATTTAATCAATTTCTTAGTGTTTTTCCCCTTTTCAAGCTTTTATTTAATCATTTAATCATTTAATTGAATTTTCCTTTGATTTGAATTGCCTTTGTTCCATTTATTGATTTTTCATGCTACTTTAATGATTTGATTGCACCTTTTGACTGATTTAAGCCTTTTGCCAATTTTCTGTGTCTACACCTCTTTCTATTGCAGATCCTTCTATGAAATATTTATGCAGGCCTATTTAGTGAGTTGTGATCTCCTAGACCTAAGTTTGTTCATTAAATTCATCCTCCATACTGTGATTCAAACCATCATTCCGGTGTATCACCTAGTAGGTAGTTTGCTTTCTAGTCATTTTCCTTTCAACATTCCTTCTATCTCCTTTTCCCTTCAAGAATTTCACTTTCATGTCAAGAAGCAAATTAAGGTAATTATCTAAGAGGAACCAGGCTAGAATCTAGAGGTCTTTATCTCAGTTAGCATAGGTCCCACACCTAGAGATGATTCCCATGTTATACTAGGTTATCAAGACTATGAGAGCTTGAAAGAAGGGTGCAAATGTAGTGTATAACAAGAATATCTCGAAAAAAATATTTTTGATAGAGGTCAATAAGACCTCTTACATTCCATGGGATGAAATTCAATAAAATCCATCATTCATGACGTCCTTGTCCCTAAGAGAGAAGTTATTATGCAGTAAATCTGAACCTAAATTGAAAGCATGATAAATATCTCTTCAGAACACCTATTTCTTTGTAGGGCCTACATCATCTATCTCGCCACACCCAAGTAGGCTATGAGATTGATGATGCAAGGAACTTGCCCAATCCAATAAAGATGGTATAATCATGGTGGAACCATCTGTGGCTGAAAGAGATTTGCCTTGAGAAACACGATTTGAAATAGCCTATATAGGAGAAATGGCCTAGGAAACCTTGGTGGATGGAGGATCTTGGGTTGGTGAATTTGAAATGGGTGAAGCCTACTTTGGTGGGATAAATAGAGGTTTGTTTCCCTTATGGGCCACTATAGTCCAATTGGCATCCTCTGTTGTATACTCTGGTCTTTGAGAAACAACTAAATCCTTAGGATGAGGTTTGGGCTTGGTTACAACCAAAGGGTAATCCTTAATTTTGTGGTTTGCAAAATAGCAACATAAATATGTATTGGGAAAATTCAAATTCATGATATGTTGTGTAAAACATTTCCCACCAATTTGAATATCAATAGTTTTAGCACCAACAACAATTGTTGTGCCAAATGTGGTCACAACCATAAAAGTGGTGGTTTAATTCCCACAATAAATGCAGAATAATTGGATTGGCGGGGGAAAGATAGTATGACAACCCTTACAAACCTATTATATACAAATGCACTTAGGAAGTTGCAGAGTGAAACGCCCTGCCAGGGAACCCATGAGAAAATAACCTAACACATGTTACTAAGTTTACCGAATAATGTTTTTCATAAGAGTTTACAATCAATAACGAATAACAATGTGGAAGCAATCTAATATAAGACAATACATACTCATATATTTACAAATTATAAGTCTCAAGGATTCCATGACGTAGAATTATGTAAATATAAATTAATCTACTAAGAATAACCCATAACATAGTCACATGATATATCTCGTGTTCTTTTTAAACCCAAATTGAAATATGAATTAACTCTTTACTTAACCATGATGGAAAGAACAAGAATCACAAAGTAAACTAACATATACATTACAAGTGAATAATAAGATACATTCATTACATCAATGTAATCAAAGATACCATCTATAAAGTACAACTGAAACATCATGGTATACATAATAATACAACTTCCACTACACATGTCGCATGGAAAACAATAATACAATACAAATATGTATACATCTCCTATTCAAGGTCACTAGCCAATACATAAAATTTAATAAAAGATATACATCTCATGATGATAATAAGAAAGTATCCAAGCAATGAACAAGAAGATAGAAGCAGCATCAAGGATCATCCAAGCACAAAGTCACGAACAATGAATCTCAATGGTAATAGAATCACTACCACCTGACCACATGGAACCAAAAAGTCCACTCCCACCATGTTGAGGAGATAACATGAAGCCTCACTCAAGAAAACATCCAAAAACAAGCAACACTAATGCCAAGGTACACTGGATAAAATAGTAGTAATGTTTATAAGGTTATCAAGAATAAATGATCAAGACACAAATGAGGTGTACCAAATGCAACATAGGAACCTAGGACACATATAGGGAAGTGTCATCATATAAGTCAACCCTAGGGTTATCTTGGTAGTCTCTCTGGACCCCAACCCCTTAGTGACTCTATGTAGTATTAGTAGTCCTTTCATATAGACAAGCAAAACCAACTATGCCCAACCTCAACGTCTCTCTAGACGGTTAAACATCTTCTCTCACTCTCATCCTAGCTTGTACTAGCACTCAAGGCATGGGCAAGGCACAATTATCTTTTTAATGTTTCTATCCTAATAAATTTATTAAGTAAGAAGTCAACTTACAAAGAATACCCAAGAAGCCACTTTAGGGCTCCAAAGTAAGCCACTTCCCCTCTATTCTCCTACATAATCTACCCTAATGCTCCCAGAAAAAGAACCAAAGAGAAAGTAAAACCAAAACCATAAAAGACTTCCATAAATCAGTAAACCATGAACAAGTATTGAAATGTAAAAAACAATATCTCATCCTATACAAGGATCCAAAGTTTCCATCCCATACTGAACATCTCAATGAATCAAATACCACATACACATGTTTATTATATCGCAAGATAAATTTAACTCAAGCACAAGTCATCAATGGATTCACTCTCCAACCTCGAGTAATAACATAATCAAAGACCATCACTTCATATATAGATCAACACAATAGAAGAAATGAGGTGACCAAGTAAATAAAAATTCTCAACGACATAATGTTCGTCACCTCCTTAGGGTCAAATAGAGTAATGATCGAGACTCGAGAATACATACTTAACTCATAGACACACATAAGAACCAATTGTGTAATGAAAAAGGTTATGAAATTTGCACAAACTAACCCCCAAGAGTAACAACCATAAAATAATTTGAGTCTCAATGAGCAAAATCTAAATCAGGGCATACTTCTACCCAAACTGACCTTAACCATCAAGGCCAAATAAAACATATCCCAATCATAAAACACTATGCTACTAAACACACTCACATCAAAGATTTTATTAAGAGTAAATCAATAGTTTACAAAATTGATCTTCGTAGATTAATTTATAGTACTTCTTATACAAATCAATCTATCAAGTATAATTACTAAAGAACAATATAATTAAATAATAATCAATAATATTAATCTCTATAAATTAATTTATAAAATTCCTTATATAAAATTAATTTATTAAATGTAATTACTAAAAAAAGAATAATATAATTACATAACATAAGTAATTAATATTATTAATTAATAAATATTAATATTAATAAATTTAATTATTAAATATCAATAATTATAATTAATAAATATTAATTTTATTTTAATTAATATAAATTAAAATTAAATTAAATTATATATATATATATATATATTAAAAAACTTTATTAAAGGGGGGGGGGGGGGGGGGGAATTGGGTCCCACCCCCCTTTTCACTACTTGTGCGACTCCCCTATAAGGGAAGTCGTCGACGGGGCTCCCATTGTCATGCGACAGTAGTAACTGCCAACAACAGTACCATGCCACTCAGTAGTTACTTGTCGCAAGATAGTGTGGCTGCCGAGGTTGGTGGGGAACAAGGGTGGTGTCCCGTCCCTACCCTAATTTATTTATTTTAATATATTTGTTAACAAAAAAAATACTATATCAAAACAACACGCATCTTTCTTTTTCGTTTTTCAATAACCTTCAAATAATATTTACCTCATTTTCTCAATCGATATATATATATATATATAAAATCATCAAAACTTATAAAAAATCAAAACTATCAAAACTTATAAAAAATCATAATCGAAGAAGAAGATTCCCGACAATCATAAATACAATAACAAGCTTTCACAAATGAAACCCTGATCGAATCTTTCCATAAATTTAAACAAAAATCTGATAAACAAAATCTCAAATTCATGGAAGCCAAGCAATAGTAACACATACCAACAGACACAAAGAAGACAAGCTTTTTCAAATGGAAAAAAAGGGGTTCCAAAACCCTACCTCAAATCGAAGAACAATCTGAGAAGAAAAGAAGATCACAATGCACAATCTAAAATTTCAGTTTTTAATAAATTGTCTTCAAATCCAAATCCAAAGCCAAAACCTATCTCCCTAAAACTTGTGTGTGAAATAATGACCAAAAGGATTCTAATATAGAAAACACAATAACTAGGGTTGATAATATGCAACTCTCAATTATAGGAATGAAACTCAGTTGTTAAAAACACTTAACTCAAAATCAC
>BSBK01004927.1:0-101040 GCA_027943335.1 Chamaecyparis obtusa | reverse complement strand
AGGAATAAGGTGTCTCAACCTTGGATAATTCCTATTCTTATTATTTGTTTTGTAAAATGTATTTCTTTGCAAATAATGTAATTAAGTGTGAGTGTACTTGTCTAGTTGACATGTTGATGTGTCACTCCACTTGATGTGTCGGCATCTTGAATTGTGTGTAAGGAGATCATGGGTTGAAACGGTTATGACAGATTCCTATGACATGTAAGAGCTATGTCTAGAAGATTCAATGATAGGTGAAGACATGTGGCAACTGATAAAGTTGAGTACTGTACAATTTTTTTTTTTGGGTTCCTATTTTCTCAGAGAATGCTAAAACCCTAATAGGACTATCTTTGGAAGTTTCCCTAAAAAGGGAAGTGCATGATATAAGTGTTTTTTAGGGGTTGCAAAGGAAGGTGAAGTTTGTGTATTGTTGGAACGTTTTTATGCTGCCGCGATTTGTCTTCAAGAGTTGAGAAAAATCTTCTGAAAGAACTTGCATTGCAAGTGTATTGTAAACTGTAATAGTTTTGATTAATACACTGTGTAGGTTTTGGAGTGCTGGGGTTTTTACCGAAAGGTTTCCCCAGGGTAAATCATTGTGTCATTCTCTATTTTCTGTATGCTTGGTATATGGCTGCAATATCATTGTTAAAGTAGTTAACGAATCTGAAATTGTAAGGATTTAAAAGAATTTGCACAATACTTTCCTTTAGAGATTAGTGTAGGAAGCTATTTCTGCACCTGAGTTTCCTTACACCAGACATCTCTTCACAATCTGAGTCATTACAACTGTCATTTATCTGAGGATTCTTGGAGGTCAAACCTCTTCTCTGAAATACATAAGCCTGCTCTTCGAAGCTGGAGTCATCACCAATTACAATGACTTCTTCATTTATTTGCTTATCAAGAACCTGTTCTATTTCAATATTAGGAAATCCTTCAAATGTTTCCTGCTGCATAATCTCAGGCCTTGTTCTTCTTGCTCAGAAATTTCAGGTTGTATTTTAGCTTCTTAATGAATATTTCCAAATTCTTCTTCTTTTTGCCCAGAAGCTTCTTATTCAACATTTGACCCTTCAAATGGAATATCTGCAGTTGCCTTTTACTTCTTCCTATTACTCCTTCTCAATAGAGTGTCTTCCCTTTTCTCTAGGACTTTCCACTTCTTAGAAGTGCTTTCAGCTACATGAGCTTGTTTCCTTGCTTGCGGACTAGAACTAGGACTACTTTTTCTTCCCTTGCTCACATTTCTTTGAGAAACCCTTTTCAACATAGGGGTAGACTTATCTACAGAGGAATTTCCCTCCTCATTTTAGACTGACTTTGAAGTGGAAGAGTGAGGGGAATCTGCAAGAGTCCTAACCCTAGACTTCTTCTTGGAGGAAGATCCTTGTCCAAGCTCTATAATAATTTTATTAACCCCTGTATCAGTTTGAATTCTCTGGCCAACTCTTTGCCCAATAGGCTCTAGAGTCAGTTCCTTAAACCCGTGCAACAAAAATTCCTCCCAAGATAATTCAGACTATTCTCTTGAAGCCCTTTCAACAACTAGCTTAATCAAACAATGGTGTGAAACATAATTAGCTTTACCCTCCTACACCGGAGTAGCCTATCTTGTCAAGATATTAAACATAAAGCTTGGAACATTGATGGGTCTATTCTCGTGCCTAAGACAACTTAGAAACTTGAAGTGGACAAAATGCAAGTATGATTGCAGTCCTTTGCAAGTAAAATACTTGATAACATAAACTGCGTATTGCCTGAATGGCTCTAGTAAGGACAATCTATACGTACCTTTGTTTTTGTCTATTTCAAGAGGTGGATCCGAGTGTAGGGTGAACTGCACCCTCGACATTGTAGGATCAAGACTCTGAGAATTCTTCCCCCACTTGAGGTAAACCCATAACATGTGCCACTATTGTCTGAGAAAATGACACTCTTAACCCCTTGACTGTGGCCACTCCTTTCAATGAGCTCAAAAACTGCGAGGCAACCTCACCATTCCAACTGGCGAGTTTCAAAATATAATCAATCCATCCTCACGCTTGGAAATATGACCTATAGACTTGATCATCCAACAAAATACCATGCACAATGGGCTCACACCGAATAAGGTCACTGCCCATATTTAGGTTGCCCAATTTTCTCAAACAAGGTTGCAGGAAGTTTCACAGTAAAGCAAGGTTCTAGCAAGGAGTTTCTTGAAATAGCAAGTTACAGGAAAAATTTCACATGCAGAAAGTTTTGGCATTTTTGAAAATGAGTGCAAATTAAGAGAATTGTGCACATTAATTATTCATAATTACATAACCATAGACTCGTACTAGCACGTACTTGCCACCTTAGCAAAATATGTGCGAAATAACAAAATCATGGCACATAACTCCGAAAGAGTGTCACATCTCATTATGGAAAGAAATGCATAAAGGACAAAATAAGATAAAAGAATAAACATAAAGATTTGGAATGAATACGTAAGACAAAATAATGATATAGCTATCCCCCTAGCTTAAATTGGCAATTGGTCCCTCAATTGCACATGTGATGAGGTATTACTAAAAAGGTGGAAAACAAATTAGAGAATAAATACCTCGGTTAATGTGTGATCCTGAAAGGCTATGGAGAGTAGTGGCTGTCATACCATAGAGAGAGAAAAATGAAATGGATGGGTGAAAGATAAGAAATGAAGTGGATTTTTTATTGTGGAAGAAAGAACTTTTGAGAATAAAGTATTTATTATGGAAGTGACAAGAACCTTGTTTAAGCAAAGAAACCAATTGAGCATAAGGCTCAATAACAAAGGCTGTAGGAAATATATCACCAGCGGTGGATGAAAACTGCTACAAGAATTCTTCCTTACTTTGGGGGTTTGTGATACAATTTCAACTTGGTGACCATTAACTAGCAATTTAAACTGAACAGGATCAACAGTAGAAAGCTGGACCACTCCATTAGGAAACACAACTACAATCTCATACAGGCCTAACCATCATGTTGGAACTTCTCAGGGTGATGCTGATACCAAGAGTCAAAGAGAAGTGCCCAATCACCAACAAAAAAGAATTTATCCTTTATATACTTGTCATGCCATTGCTTTCGTTGTTGCTACAGGAGTTCAGTATTATGCAAGGCAGATTTGCACCATTCATCAAGTCCATTCAGACTCATAATGCATTCCTATTGTGCTACAGTGAGATCTAGGCTAAGGTCAAGAGCTGGTCGTAAGGTTTTGTGTTCAAATTCTATAGGCATAACATCAAACCAACCATAGACAAGCTCAAATGGAGTAAAGCCTACAATAGTCTTCCATGTAGTCCTGTAGGCCCAAAGAGCTTCAGGAAGTCAGGTGGCCCAATCCTTCTTATGGAGTGTGATGGTCTTGGTAAGAATGGATTCCAGCTCCCTATTGGTGACTTCAACCTATCCATTTTCTTGGGGATGATAGGGTGAGGATTTACCATACCTAATTTTATACTCTTCCATCAAAGAAACTATTAGATTTGAAGTAAACTGAGGTCCCTGATCAGATTTCAATTCCCTAGGCACACCAAATCTTGTGAAGATAAACTCATAGAGGAACTTAGCAACATTGTTATCCTTAGGGTGCTTCATTGGTTTGGCCTCAACCCACTTTGTAACATAATCAGTGTATACAAGGATATAAGTCTTACCTTGTGAGGATGGCTCAATAGGACCAACAAAGTCAATCCCCCATTTATCAGATGGTGCTACAATTACCTGTAGATGCAGGGGCATCTCATTGGTCTTCGTGGGTCATCCCATGTGCTGACATTTGTCACACTTCTTTGTATATTAAGCAACATCTTTAGGTGGACTAGGCCAATAATATCCTATGGTCAAGATCTTGAATGCAGTTTGCTTGGCCGCAAAATGACCACCATAGGGCTCATCATGACATTCTTGCAAGATATCATATGTTTCATCTTCCCATATGCATCTACGGGTCACTTGATTAGGACCGGTATAAAACATGAATCCAGAAATCCAAGAATAATTAAAACTTTTCTTAGCTAACAATCTTCTTTCCTTAGTAGAGAAGTGTGTTGGAGTCTTACCAATGGTGAGATAATTAGCAATGTCAGCATACCATGGATTATGGGAAGACAGTAGAAATAGATGATCATCAGAAAAGCTATCGTCAATGGATGCAGGATCATCAAGTACATGTAGTTGGGAAAGGAAGTCAGCGACCACATTAGCTTTACCAGGCTTGTCAACTATGGTGATATCAAATTCTTGCATTAAGAGCAACCAACGAGCTAGTCTTCTAGATATTGCAGGCTTATTCATTAGGTACTTGATAGTAGAGTGGTCAGTATGCACAAAGATCTCATATCCGGTAATGTAGCGCCTGAATTTGTTCAGTGCATAGATGACTACAAGTGGTTCTTTCTTAGTGACCGTGTAATTGAATTTTGCCCCTTGCAAGTTTTTACTGATAAAATAGATAGCATGCTCCACCAAATCCACCTTCTAACCAAGCACAACACTAATAGCATAATCTGAAGCATCAATATGAATGTGAAAAAGTAAACCCCAATTTGGTCCTCTCAAAACCGGTGTTGTAGTGAGAACTTCCTTAAGCTGCAGGAAAGACTTGGTACACTCAGAGTCCCAAGCGAACTCAACATCCTTCTTCAACAAATTATATAGAGGTGCTGCAAGTTGACTGAAATCTTTTATGAATCTTCTATAATATCCAGGATGCCCAAGAAAAATCCGCACATCCTTCTGCTTTGTTGGTGTGGGTAATGTATTGATTACTTTAATCTTGGTGGGGTCCACTTGAATACCTTTTGAGGAAATAAAATGGCCTAATACAACCCCCTCCTCCATCATCATGAAGCATTTTTCACTATTGAGAGAAAGGTTGTAATCTCAACACCTCTGGAGGAATTTTGTCAAATTTTCCTTGGCTTCATCAAAGGTATTTCCATAGGTAGTGAAATCATCCATGTAAATCTCCATGCAATCAGCAGATATATTAGAAAAAATACTTATCACAACTCTTTGGAAAGTGGCAGGAGCATTGCACAAACTAAAAGGCAAGACTGAATAGGCAAATGTCCCCCATGGACGTGAAAGTTGTCTTCTCCCGGTCCTCAAGAGCTATTTGAATCTAATTGTAACCACTAAAGCCATCCAGGAAAGAGAAATATTTCTTACTAGCCAAATTATCAAGGACTTGTCAATAAATGGCAATGGGAAGTGGTTCTTCTTAGTGGCTGTGTTAAGCTCCCTATAGTTGACACAAACTCTCCACTTTCCTCCTTTCTTGGGAACTATGACTAGAGGTGAGATCCACTGGCTATCAAAAATGGGGTAAATGAAACCAGCATTTAATAACTTTTGCAATTCATTCTTAACTATATCCCTTAAAGCTGGATTGACTCTCCTTTGAGGCCATCAGACAGGTTTGCATTCAGGGTTGATGTAGATCCTATGAGTGCAGAGTTTAGGATCTAAACCTTTCATTTCTATATAGTCCCAAGAAAAAGCTTGTTGATGCTCCTGTAGTAGCTGCAGGACAACTTTTTGCTGTGGAAGTGATAAAGCACTACTTAAATTCAATTCATGTCCTGGACCAACTTCTAGCTTGACAACCTTTTCCTCCATTGATAACTGAGCCATGGGAAGAGAGTCCATCTCATGAGGCAACACTGAGTGGAGGAATTGTGAAGTTTCTGAATACTGAGGTGCATTTGAAGGTGGTAACAGAGTTTCTAGAATATAATCTACCTGGGAACATAGCCAAGATTGTACCCCATATTCATTCAATATAATAGAGGAAATGAGCTCATCTTCTCCCTTTGAAGATACAAAGGGTTCTTGGGTTATCATCATGAGTTGGCTGATGGAATTGACCTCTAGACTATCATCACCCAAATCTGACCAGATGATTTGATCATCTTGCAGCAAGGGTTGAGCAGGGGAATACAGTGTGAGGTTCTTAGTGTTGACACCATTGGATATTGTCATCTTCCCTGAATGGCAAGCTATATAGGCATCTGTAGTAGCCATCCATGGCCTTCTTATAATGATTAGGTAACCACCCATATTAGCCTTTAGGGAGAGGGCTACAAAGTCAACCAGATATTCCAAAGAGTTCAAAGTGACAATGACATCTTCTACCATCCCATTAGGTGTGATGGTAGAGCTATCAACAAGTTGAAGTATAGTTGGGGTCTCTCTAAGGCCAATGATATGCAACTGAGACATGACCTCTTTTTTCATGACATTGATTGATGCTCCTAAATCCACTAGAGCATTTTGGACTTGTATTCCTTGAATTGTTATTGTAACCACAAGGCTCCCAGGATCAGAATACTTGGGTACAGTCAACTTTTCCTACATTAGGTCAGACAATTGTCCTAAGACATGGATGGTTTTAGGATCCTTCTTCTTCCTTCCTGGCTATTTTATACAGGCTTCTTTGATGGCTTTGGTATAAGCAGGAACTTCCTTTATGGCATCTAACAATGGTATTTTTACTGTCATCTACTTTAGTTGGTTAAGTAGGTCTATCACTGCTTGATTTTCTATTGGCTTAGCTTGCTTTTCCAACCTATGAGGAAATGGAGGTTTGTTGGCTATAGGGGAGGTAGGTTTAGTTGGCTCATCAATTTTCTCAGCTGAAGCGTCCTCAACTTCCATTATGATAGGTTGCTGAGGAGAGGTAAGGGTTTTTCCAGACCTTAAATGAACATCATTCAAGGAAATAGCATAGCTCTACTATTGTGCTACTAGCTTGGTACTGTTGGGATTAGGGGTAGGCTGAGAAGGCAATTGAGTCTATTTAGGGGAAGTAGTGTTGGTAGTAGGAGGAGGCATTAAAGCTTGCTGCTGAGGTGGTGGCATCAAAGCTTGTTGGTGTGATTGGTTCACCCAATTGTGTGGCTGTTGCCACCCTTGCTGGGATTACTGCTAGCCTTTATGAGGTTGTTTTCAACCTTGGTGAGGCTATTGCCACCCTTGGTGAGGTTGTTGCCAAACCTACTAAGGCTGCTGCCAACCCTGTTGAGGTTGTTTCCAACCTTGCTGGGGTTGTTGCCAATTATTATACCCACTAAAACTACTATGCTATTGATTCTGCCATTGATTGCTACTATTAAAATTTTGGAGAGTATCGTGAGGCATACCTGGTCTCTGTGCCCATGGTCTTCATTGGGCAATGTAGAGTACCTCTCCAGTCTCGTCGATGGCTTTAAAATTAGTAGGCATAGGTTGTGACTCCAGGCTTGCAACAAACTTGGATCGAAAATTATTTTTCTTCTCCCTACAGTGTGGATAGTATTATGCTAGCATGACATCAACTTCATCTTTCTTTCTTCTCACCTGCATGGTGTCCAGTTGCGTTGCAACATCATTGATGATGTCCTGCTTGAGGTCAAACAACAAATTAGATAGCTCCATTTTGGATACTCCTGAACCACCATTGGACTTATGACGTAAGTCTCTCAATCTTCTCCCCTTCTTGATTGTAGCTTTGGAAAAGTTCAGGCATATATTCTTTATGTCAGCCCAGGTTTTTTGAGTAATATCACCTCCTTCCATGAGGTCTAGGGCCTCAATAATTCCATCACTCACACCTTTCAGAAAAAGATGTTTTTGGGACTCCTCATTCAAGTTGTGCTGTGTATTGCGCTGCAGGTTGAACATGAGCTTGGAGACATAATCTTCCAAGGTTTCATCTTCTCTCTGGGACATTTTAAAAATGTCATCTCCTTTTAAGTCTCTTCCTCTGCAATACTCCTTATACTTTGAAAGAAATAGATTGCTCATCCGAGGCCAATCTTGCACAGCGTTGGCACCTAGGCTCATGAACCATCGTAAAGTAGCTTCCTTCAAAGTAGAGGGAAACAACTTTAGCTTATGGGCATTAGTTGAGTAGTCATAACTTCTACAGAGTATGTCAAACTCAAAGAGAAATGTCTCAGGATCTTTTGTGATAAGACCATAGAATTTTGGAAGCGGAGCAAAAGGTATATTCTTCAGGTTTTGGTTAACTTGCTGGTTAGGAATAGGAAAAGGGAAGGTAGGCTTGGCCATTCTTGGTTGATATTTGGGTTCAGCGAATAGGTCATTCAAATGGTATGATTCCTCTAAAGTCATAGGTGAAGGAAATTGTTCATAAGCATCCACAAATATATTCTCAAATGGTTCTTCTTCTTGTATGTTCTCGGCTTGGGATTCTTCAGATTTTGGATTAAAGACCTCAAATGGTTCTACTTGGATAATATTAGGAAGGAATCTCCCAAGATGGTCCCTATGTCTATGCATGCAAAATAATATAGAATGTAAACTAACTAAATGACTCAGGGTTGAACTAAATTGACACCATCCCCAGCAATGGTGCCAAAAATGGTTGGTCAGAATAATACCTTAGTAACATCAAGGATTGGACATCCTTTCATAGTGATTCTATGGTAATAGCATCAAGTATTTACTTAGAATATCATACTGAGCTTCATTTAGATTTATCAATTCGGGAATGTGAAACTTGAGATGGTGACTACAAGGTTTATGCTTTAGTTCATCTACAAAGCCATATTTACTAAAAAAAGGAAACTACTACAGGAAATCTATACTTTGAATTGAACAATAGCTAATTTAGAACTTGAGGAAATGCTTCAATAGTAAATCTATGCTATAGGAAATAGTCAGTGGTTTTGTTACCAGTGGCTGCAGGAGCAATAGTGCATAACTACTACAAAGAAATTAAAGTTTAATTCCTACTTAAACAGAAACTAAGCTCACCTCTTGTGTGGGCCCCCATGGAAGAATGAAAAAATTTAGAACTCAGAGATTGAAATCTAAAGATGTCATATATTCATTCATGAAACATCAACATAAGTACATAATAGAATAATAGAGTGTATTCACTTCCTTTCTGGATTACAAAATGGATTCCTTCAACATCTAACTAACTTGGAATAAAAAAATCCAGATTATTTAAGCAACTAGAAAAACATAACACCTACGAACTAGGATCTTCCCATCACGAGTACAACAAATTTTAGCAACAGGACATTAAACACAGAAGCAATCTGCATTCAATTTCTCAAGAATATAGGAGCTCACGAGCACTAGATTTCCTCCAAAACACTCGGTCATCAGGTTGAATTAGTCTTGTAACAACAACTGTGATTGGTTGGAAGTAGTGGAGTCATAATGAAACTTGAGAACAACTACTTGGCTTAATGAAGCCACTTCAATGCTGAGTTTCCTTTACTTGTTGACTTTATCTTTCCCTACAAAAGATTAGTGCACCAAAACCCACAACATAAACCAAGATAAATATTGTAAGAATTTTCCCAAGGCAAAGAATAAATGCCAAGATCTAGAAGCTCAAGAGATAGCAAAGATGGTATCTCCTCCAAAACACAAAACATAGTCCAATGATGGTAATTATTCCTCCAAAGATGGTAAGTGCTTGAAGACAAAACATAGTCCAATGCCTACAAACAACATTTCTCCTCTTAGGAAGAAGTTACACCAAGTATAGATGTAAGAAGGCTTCCCATTGTGGATAGGGAGTAGGAAGGGGAATCCAAATGAAGTATGATGTCTCTGACGTATGCCCAAGTGTCACCATGTCCTTGGTTGATGAAGATGCCACGAACCAATCAGGAGAAAGCCCAATAGGAGAAGGTGACAAACAAGGAACCAATGATAACTGATCCACGTAAGAATTTGGATCAAAATCCAAAGACAAACATGCCTCCTCAAATGAAGTAGGAAGAGAAGAAAGAAAGCTTCCCCTTAATGTAGAATGTACACCCATTATAGATGCACCTGGATCAATGTAGAAACTGCACCAAGAAAATTGAATAATGTTCCTCCCCTTAGGAAGAAACAAGTCCATAGGTGTATCAATGAATCCTCCCCAATCTAAAGGAAGAATCCTCAAAATGTATGATGTCTCAGAAAACTGAATAGGAATCTCCAACACATGAGTATGATCAACCTTAACCATGCAATGTGACATCTCAAGTGAAGTTTGAGACTCACGAAAACCAATCTCCAAAGACTCAAATGTCTTCTCTAAAGTTAAAGAGACCTCCTCCAAATTTTGTATCAAAGGATCCACAATCATTTCAATCTCGGAAGAAGGACCAAGTGGAGAATGAAGATGAGGGTCAACATACTCCCTCAAAACAAATAAAGAAGGATCATCTTCAACAAAGAGAAGATGAATATCATCAATGAAGTCTCCCAAATCTGAAATGTAGGACTCCATAAACAAACCTACAATGTCTATCAAGTAGTCATCCCATGGAACTATAACTTGAAGACAATGAATATCTTGCTGCAATGAATCACAAGAGCGAGTGGCTATAGGAAGACACACATCATTAAGAGATGTGATCTCAGTAGGAGGAGAAGGAGCTACAACTAGAGGTTCTGGACGTTTTGGAAGTGGAGGAATATGTGGATCTCCATATAATTCCCAAATAATAGTCCAAAGATTATTCATTGTTTCATCTTCATAGTCATCAATAGAATCCATAACATCCATATCCATATTCAAATAGATAACCTTAATAACTTCCGAGTAAGAGTCACAATTGTAAGAAGAACTTTTAGGTTTATACTCATACAAATAGGACAATAGGTTATGCTCACTAAGATGAGCAAGAACCAATTCACTCCATTGCTTATAATTTCTTCTTGTCAACATAATTAAATCGTCCATGATATACTTCTCACATGAAACAATGAGACCAAAAAGTCAATGCACCCCCCAAAATGCAATGAACCAAAGAACCCCCCAAAATGATGATTTTGGCACTTTATATATAGTGCATGTACAATTGCCACTTGTCAAAATGAATCAAAGTGGACTTCTGATTTTGATGATTACAACAAAAAATATGAAGCTATAATAGACTCAAACAAATAAGACACAAGATCTCTCAAGGATCTAACAAATTACAAGTGCCAAAAATAGGCCAAAATAGACCAAATTTTGAAAGTACTATGTCTACTCAGAATTTTTCCAAACTGATACCAGATTTGGAAAGTAGACAAAAAATCATGAACTTTAAAAAAAAATAACACTTGAAAACATGTCCATATGAGCCCAAACAAAGCCTCTAAAGTTGTAAAAATCAAGATTTTTGATTTTAAAAACACATCAGAAACAAATATCAGAAATCACCTGCACCATTGTGTAGATCATGAAATTCTACCCCAAAACAAAAAAAATTGCTCAAAAAAAGGACTCCGGATGACTGAGATATCACTGTTTGAAAATCGCCTCTCAAATTATTTTTTCTAAATTGTCGCTGCCGAACCTTGAAAATTCAAATGGCTCTAGATTTGGCTTCAGATGTCTAATTTGGATGAACCAAAATTCAATTTAGGGGTTTTTGGACCTCCTCAATGTGATGCCAACCTTTGATTTGCACCAGCAAGCTCCAATTTTGACCTGCAATAAAAATATCTCAAAATAGGCTATACAAATGAAACTCCTATGGCTCTGATACCATGTAAGAATTTGCCTAAGGCAAAGAATAAATGCCAAGATCTAGAAGTTCAATAGATAGCACAAGAGAGATAGGTAAAATGATCAAATAATTGATTATAGCCAATTGAATTGATTACAAAGTAGGAGTGCTTGAATATATAGGCAATGCAATAAGACTACATGATAAGGAAATGATAAGATATCACCCACACTAGGTGGAATCACATGTCCACCAAAGGTGGATCATCCTCCATTGTACATGAAAGTATGTGAAGCATGTGAAACAATGAGAGGATGATAATGTGATAAGAGCACTAAAGGTGGATCTCACACACAAAGAGGTATGTGATAACAACTATCACACCTAAAGTGGAAATTCTCCTAACCATGTGCTAAAATGAAATGCAAACTCCTAGGTGTCACAATGACAACTAATATGCAAATGCATTATCCTAAGTAAACTTAAGTAAAGTTTAATTAGTAAATATTTAATTACACCAACAAATATCCATAATGAGTTTTCCTATTTTAGTGCAACCTCATCACACGGCTACAGGAACACTACCCATTAATGCAAAGAGGAAAGAAATACCAAATTTCATCATAATATCCACTTAATCTATATATATATTCAACACATATCTTTAATCTTAAAGTACCGAATACATCCATAGTCATATCATATAAACATAAAAAGTCTGAAGCTGTTTATGAAACCCATGAGAATACTTAAAGTTTAGACTAGAAAAGTATAAACAAAAAGCTATAAATTGGTCTCATCAATAGTTAACTTATTTAATATAACACCCTCTTAAGATTAACTTAGGGAGAAGCTAGGGCTAAGGGCCTAGCTCGATTGGCAAAAGCCTTTTGTGCTAAAGCACAAGGTCATAAGGTCTAGTCTCCCCCTAGCCCATGTAGTACTAGAGAACTTATCACTCTAGCATCACAAATCATGCCAAAAAGTTTACTCGACACACTATAGCTTATAAGGGGTGCTATACCTAATTTCTGCAATCTAAAAAAACTTAGGGAGAAGCTAAAAAAAAGAAGAAGAATGAAACGACGGGTGCTTGGATGGGTCTCGACTACAATTATTTAAGGTACACATGTACAAACAAATGAAATCTTTCATAACCAAAGAAAAGAGAAAACCACATGGAAAAATAACTCCTCTCTAAAATAGTGAAAATGAAATAAATGCTCTATTGAAAAAAAAAGGAGAGGACTCAACATGGCCCCAAAAGGATTTCTTTTGTCACAAAAGTAAAATAGATGTCCCTCCAATAGGATTGATGAAATGAGGAAATGAATCCCACCATAAAGAAGTAGCTCTTATGCTAAGGATGAAAAATTGAAATCAATATTAACCCACTAGCTACAAAGAGTGTTTCTATCCTTAGAAATAAAATGATCCATTGGTGATTGGATAATTCATTCGCATAAGATGGATGTATTAAGAATATTAATCCAAATCCAAATGATGCATATCTCCATAAATTTCTCAAAATGCCAAGGATAAAAGTTTGAAAACATAATATAACTCACTACCTGCAAAGAGCATTTCTCCCCTTAGGAAGAAAAATATCCATTGGTGATTGGAGAAGTCATTCCCCTAAGATGGATGTATCAAGAATATAAATCCAAATCCAAATCATGCATATCTCTAGAAATTTCTCAAATGTCCATATGTTAGAATGAGATGATGCCAATCTAAGATCCTATAATAGATAATATAAAAAAATTTGTAAAGGAAATGAATATGGTAGATAATAATGATGACGTGGATATTAGAAAAGATAAGATGAATGTATTTAATATAATCCTCCAAAAATGCAAGTTAAGACTCAAAAAATAAGGATGATATCATGTCTACAAGATACAAAACCAAACGAGATGTGTCTAGAAGAAGATGAATGTCTTGCTACATTGAATAAATTGGGGCCATGAATGTGGTGATACCAAGCTAATTAGGAAAAATAAAAGTTAAACTTTGGGTCTCTATTTGAAGAGTAAGAATGAAGAGACAAGACTCTGAAACATTAGAACATGTAAGACCTAGATGGTAAACTAAATCCCTTTTGAGTTATTTTCATCAAAGGGTATGCAATACATGTATCATCAATGGTATACAAAAATATACAACATGATCCTTTAGAAATGGAAATCTATGAGGGTCACCTTTAACCTCCCAAGTGTGGTGTAAATCATTGTTTGAAAATACATATAGTATCATGTGTTGGAAACTACAATTGAAGCAATTGTTGTGTTGTCATTGTGTGTGTGAAATTTGTACCTGATCTATAGACACAACACTTCAATAAAACATTAGAGGTTAGTTGAAATTGAAATCGTGCAATAAATGAAACTAAACTAACTAGGCAATTTACTACCTTCTAGTAGATGCGAGTATGTATTCTCAAATTATACCGAGATTAGTGACCTTGACGACACCTAAACGAAGGATTTGAATGCAAGATAACAATGAAGTAGTGAATGCAAATTAATCTATATTTTAGGGTTTTCTATGCAATAAGAATGAGAAATCTAATATGAATCTATTCTAGAATGAAATTGATATGCAATACAATTAATCTAACAATGATATGCTAAAATATGAATGATCTCACAAAGTTATTTGATTCGTAAAGAAGCTTTGATTCTCCAGATTCCAATTCGCCAGCATAAGTTTGCAAAATTATGAGATGATTTGAGATGAGTTGAAGCCTTAATTTATAGAAATCCAGGGCTTTGAGGATGCATGGAAGAAAGCCATAAATCACTCAAATAACTCAGGTTGATTTTTGAGTTATTTTTAAATAAAGGATATTTAACTCACAAAAACATGCAAAAGCATAGTCTAACTCAAAATAGAGTTTAGCTTTAATTGATAATTGATAGTTATCTTCTTTTATGATTGTGCATAATAATTATGAATTAATTTTATAATAAAGTGATTTATTTCCAACTTAACTGATTTTGACAAATAAAAAAATTGATTTATGGGTTAATCAATTATTTTTCAAACTTTTATTCAAAAAATAATATTATTAAAAATTGACAACTTGCTTTAATTAATTAAATAAGAATTTAATCAATTATTCATAGGATTTTGGATTTATTGTCAAAATTAAATAATACAATTTAGGAATAAATAGAATTAACTTCAATTAAATAATTAAGTGGTAGTATTAAATCTAATTAATTAAATATTGAGAATATTCAATTAATCAAACTTTAGGATAAATTGGATTTATCACCAAATAATCATTAAATTAAAGATAATTATGATGATTAGGAATATTACTAGGAATATTCTCCGATGCAGAATTTAAGATAATCAATTAGGATTCGATGATGTTTAGATGTGCCTTAGGTTAGGACTTTGATGTCAATTTCGTTTGATGTGTTGATGTAGGAGGTTAATGAACCTATAGCCCATTTTTGGGGTATTACATTTTGCCCCTCTTTGAATTGTTGTGTGAAGCGTAGTGGTTCAAAGACAGTCTGTGTATGATGTTGAAACTGATATTTGAAATTGAAGTTGATATGAGATAGAAGCTGATTGAAGTTGATATGAAGATGATAGGTCCTTAATGACCAAAGATAATGTTAACTATAACAACAATGAACCGATGATTGTGAAAAAGTGTCAAAATGCCTGATTTTGAACCTTATGATTGCAAAGAAGTGAGTGACTGATTCCAGACCCGATTGTCCTTATATTGAATCACATTGGTATTACATCCGAACCCTTCAATTTCTGAAGAACCAAGGAAATAACATAATTGAACCAATAGTTGCAAAAACTGATATAATTTACAAGATTAAGATAATACCAGATTAATATGGATCTCGATGAACCTGATATGCCTTGAGTGATGATTGATTTGATTTTCCCTAAGCGATGAGGTCTTTTGATGAATCAATAACTAGACGTGGTTGTTGTCTTGATTATTAAGGAAAGAATAGATTTCAATAAAGATATGATTTCAAATTAGATTACAGACTTTGAATGATGTGCAATACCATGCCCCCTTCAGAATTAAAATTGAAATCTGACAAGAAAAGTTAGTGTTATGGTTTAGAAGCATGTTAATTGATTTGAGAAGTGGTTATACACGTTCGAGAACACGTTCTGCATCGTTTAGAGGTCCTAGAGACCAAGTTTGACTAGGTTTGACCATGAGTTAACCATAGTTGACCAAGTTGAAATTTTGATAGTTTGATGTAAGATAATCAGTTAAGTTGAATACTAGATTTTTGTGATGATTGAAGGTTGATTACACAAGTAGTGAATAATATAAACAATCTCATATTTCAATTTTGATCCCGAAAAAGGATTCTACTTACTATTTCGTTGGAGGAACCTTCATGTGAGATTCAGCTCTTGTTAGATTTGAAGATGTGATTGAAGAATCATTTAAGCATTGAATTTCATTGAGTCATTGTGAGATCATGCAAACATGCAAAATGCAAAGAGACATGCAGAATGAAATGCAACCTAAGACCTAGGACCTAGTCACTGATCATGTGTCGGTCATTCTCATCATTGAATTTTTAGGTAACTGGATAAATCAATACAATGCCCACTAGTTATGAAACTATAGACATATGAATATCAATTTGTATGCACAGGAATCAATACAACACCCACTGAGTAGGAAACCATGGATATATAAATATTGATTTTGTTTTCAGAATGTCAGATTAGATATAAGCACCAAAGCATAAATGCCAATATGACCTGAATATCATGTCCATTTTGATATATAAATTTTTATAAGCATCAAAACATAAATGTCGTGATGACCTGAATACGCCTTGTGGTATAAATACATCAAACAGTCAAGAGATTATTCTAAATCCAATGTGAATTACCCGTAGTGACCCTTTATCATTCACATCCTTAGGTAAGATCACATTTCACAGTAGGAGAAAGAACTCACTCAAAAAGACAATAGTTAGATCAAACTTCCTTGAATTTTTTGGGTATCAATGGGTGAGGTATGCATGGCCATCCAATTCGAGATATAGGCTCTTACAGTCGGACACCATTTCAATCCAAAATTTCCAAAGTCATTATATTTTCACACACAAGTATAAGACAAAGAAAAGATTATGCCCCCAGTCATCACTCCCTAAATCCTATAAAGGACATCATCGAAGAGCTTGTGGGAACACAATATGAAAAAATCTCAATGCGAATCAGTAAGCATACAAGGAGATAAAAGCATGTAAAGCACAGATTGTTTTCAGTTTGTTGTTTGATTGTGTTGTTGTAGATGCAAAATCCTTTCTAGAGATGAGATTGACTGACTGACTCAAATGAAGCTTCAAAGGACTCTGACTGGATATGATACATCTAAGATACATTGGAGGCCACAAGATATGACTTTGATTGCCCCCAAGTTTGAACATTGATAGGATACAGATGCTTGAGCTGATTGGTGTACAGATTGACTTATTGAAAACAAGAAAGCATAAACAAACCGACAGATATGCACAAACTAAAACAAGACTGAAAGCTGGGAAAGACCAAGATTGCACTGATAGATGGAGTGTTTTGAAACAAGTGGCACTTGTTTGCTGGGTTTTCACCATCTTGGCAGAGATTCTATTTTTGCTACCAAGGTGCCTGTTTCCAGGTTTTCACCAAGGCACTTTTTCTTTTTCTCATTTTTTTTTGTATTTTTCATTTTTTCAATGTTTTTGTACTTTTGATATTTTTTTTACTTTTTTTGTGAATCATCAAGGTGCCCATTGCTAGGTTTTCACCAAGATGTTCATTTTTTCAGGACTTTTTCCAATTTTTATAATTTTTTCAGGACATTTTACCATAGACTGAATGCCTTAGGCATAGAATTTCTTCAGATGGAGAAAGTTGATTGGTTCTCGGAGCTATTCTCCTTCAGTCATTGAGAGTTGATAAGCACCAGAGCCAAAAGTAGCAGTGATTACAAAGGGACCCAACTAGTTGGGTTCAAACTTGCCCTTGCGTTCTCGATGTGATTGATTTTTAGGATTCTCTCTCAAGACTAGATCAGCAACCTAAAATTCTCTGTGTCTGACTTTCTTGTTGTAGCTTCTAGACATTCTTTTCTGATATACTCTGAGATGATCATACACTACTTGTCTGCACTCATCTAGTAGTTCAAGTTCTTGCAACCTAGACACTCTGTAGTCATCATCAGTTACTAGACCATGCATTCTGATTCTTAGTGATGGGATTTCAACCTTAATAGGTAGTACTGCTTCAGACCCATAAACTAAAGCGAAAGGTGTAGCCCCAGTAGGCATTCTGATACTTGTTCTATAGGCCCAGAGAGCTGGATTGATCATGAGATGCCAGTCTCTTCCTATTTTATTAACTGTACGGTGCAAGATTTTCAATAGATTCTTATTAGAAGCCTCTGCTTGTCCATTCCCTTGAAGATAGTAGATAGAAGACCAATGTTGTGTAATCTTGAATTTGGCACATAAATCATCTAGGTCCTTATTTTTGAATTGTCCACCATTATCTGTGATTATGGAATGAGGTATCCCATATCTGCATATGATATAGTTCAATATGAACATAGATATTTCCTTTCTAGTTGCTTGTGTCAAAGGGACTGCTTCTACCCATTTTTAAAAATAATCTGTAGCTGTGATTATATGGGTATGTCCATTGGAAGAATGAGGATGTATAGCTCCTATAAGATCAAATTCCCATTGGTGAAAAGGCTATTGTGTAGTGAAGGGAATTGGATCTCTCCCTTGAGCATGAATTAAGTTGCCATGCACTTGGAATTTTTGACAGTTCTTAGCAAACTTGATAGACTCTTTCTCCATTTCAGGCCAATAGTACCCAACCCTAATAAGTTTTTGAGCTAAAGTTAAACCATTTGAGTGTGACCCACAAATACCATCACAGACTTCCTCTAATGCACGTTGAGACTCTTCCCATTCTAAACATCTAAGTAGCGTACCATCTAGACCTTATTTGTATAGATCATGACCAATGATGACATATCAGGAGGCATTATGGATAAGGTATCTCTTTTCATGGTAGTTGAAGGTATCGGGAATGATTTGGTCTTGGAGATAGGAAAATAGGTTTTTGTATCGGGATGAATCATGACCAACAACAATGTAGATCATGTGGGTTTTAGGGCAATCATATGCAGGATAAGATAGTGCTTCCACCAGGAACTCATAACGTAGCTCATGTTCAGGCTGCTGTAATAAAGTGGATAATGTTGCCATTGCATCGACAACCTTATTCTCCATTCTAGGTATTTGCTCAAATGTGATGGATATGAAATACTTCTTTAGATCATCTACCATTCTTTTGTAAGGAATGAGCTTTTCATCTTTAGTTTGGTACATATCATTAACTTGATGGATAACAAGTTGTGAGTCTCCATGAATGTGTAATTCTGTTACTCTCCACTCGATTGCTATTTTCATGCCATTCAAAAGGGCTTCATATTCTACAATATTGTTTGTGCAAGGGAACTTTAATCTGAATGCTTTTGGGATTAAGTATCCTTGAGGAGTTATGAATAAGATGCCTGCTCCTAATCCATTTTGTGTGTAGGAGCCATCAAAGAATCACTACCATTTTCTAGAAGAAAGGGTCATGATAGAGGAATCCAAAAATTCCATTTGCATTGGTGTATCATCAATCATAGGTGCATCTGCTAATTGATCAGCAATAACCTATCCTTTGATAGCCTTTCTTTCCACATATTCAATGTTAAATTCACTTAAGAGCATAGCCCATTTAGCTAATCTACTTGTGAGGGTAGCTTTGCTTAGTAGGTACTTCAGTGGATCAATCTTAGCTACCAATTGTGTGGTATGAGCTAACATGTAATGTCTCAGTTTCTATGATGCAAAGATCATAGCTAGACAAGATTTTTCAATCATTGAATAGTTCTTCTCATATGCAACCAATGTTCTACTGATATAGTATATAGCTCTTTCCTTTTTGTTCTCATCATGTTGTGCAAGCAATGCCCCCAGTGATGTATCTGTAGCAGAGACATATAAGATCAAAGGCTTCCCATGAATAGGAGGCATCAAGATAGATGGATTTGATAGATACTTCTTGATATGGTTAAAGTTGTTCTCACATTCTTCATTCCATGCAAAGGTCACACCTTTATGTAATATTTTTGTAAAAGGTTGTGATATATCTGCTAGCTGTGATATGAATCTTCTGATAGATTGAACTCATCCTTGCAATGTCCTCATTTGACTAATATTCTTTGGAGGTTTCTTTTCCATTATAGCCTTTACCTTAGCTGGATCAAATTCAATGTCCTTCTTTGAAACTATGTATCCTAAGAGCTTTCCAGAAGTGACACCAAAAGTACACTTCTTAGGATTTAGTCTGAGACTAAATTTCTCCATTCTGTCTAGTATCTTGCTCAAGTCATCTAGATGTGCAGCCCTAAGCATAGATTTTGCCAAAGTATCATCAACATAATCCTCCATAGTCCTATGCATCATGTCATGAAAAATAGATGTCATGGCTCTTTGATATGTAGCACTAGCATTTTTAAGCCCAAATGGTATGACATTCCAACAGAAGGTACCCCATGCACATGTGAAAGCAGTTTTCTCTTGATCCTCTGGAGCAATTTTTATTTGATTATATCCAGAAAACCCATCCATTAAAGAATACATCTCAAAGCCCGCAGTCATGTCCACTATCATATCAATGTTAGGTCTAGTGAAAAATCATCCTTAGGGCATGCTCTATTTACATCTCTAAAGTCTGTGCATACTCTGATTGATTTATCTGGTTTTGAAATAGGTACAATATTAGAGATCCACTCTACATAGTCAATAAATTGGATGAATCCGACTTTTAGGAGCTTCTCTAATTCAACTTTTACCAAGAGTGCAACATGAGGATGCATCTTTCTCAAATTTTGTTTAACAGGTTTGACATTTGGAGCTATAGATAAATGATACATTATAAGATTAGGATCCAATCCTGGCATATCTGAATATTTCCATACAAATTTGATCTTCTTCTCTATTAGGAATGTTATAAATTTTTGCTTCTCTTCTTCTAATAAAGATTGTGCTACATGAATCAACTGTGGTTCCTTTGTTGTTCCCAAGTTGATAGGTTGAGTGGGCTCAATTAGAACTAGAGATTTTTCCTATAAATGAATTGGAAGGACATCAAATATCTCATCCTTAGGTGCCTCAAAGAGGTTTTCACCTTCAGATACATCTTTTATTTTTACTTTTGTAGGTTCTGAGACTGCCACAAAGTGGTTTTCACCCTCAGAACTCTTTTTCTTTTTCTTTTTATTCTTATTTTTCTGACTAAGATATTTGATGTCCGACTCCATCATGCTAACACTTGGTTCACTGATGGAAGTACTCATAGGCTCAACTGCATTGAGGTAGCAAGCAAGGGCATATTCATTTGGGAAGGTATAAATACCATGGCTTGGATTTGTGGAGGTTTGATCAAGAAGGTCTAGATATCGGATAGTCAAAGTGGGGAAAGATTGAGAGATAGTGTTTATGGATATGGATATGTCATCATTGGTCCTAACCTAATGCTCGAGTTTAAAGGTGATATTACAACTTAAGACATTCAATTCATGAATAGGCTCAATGTCATTGTGGGAGTCCAATTCAGCCATAGGTGGATCAGACTCAATAGGTTCATTATTTCATTCTAGACTTACATTGGGTTCAGGTGCATATTAGTGAATAACATCAACATGTTTCTCTGTAATAAGCTCATCTTCTTCTGGAATGGCTCCCCATTCATAGTCATTAGATTCTTCATCTATGCCTCTAGGAAATCTAAGAACATGAGTAAAGTCAGGATGAATACCCTAAGAAGGGTTACCCTCATATTCTGATTTGTATTCATACTCATGAGAATTTGTCTCAGAATAACTACCACCTCCCTCTTCTTGATTATTTTCAAGATTAGCTAGTTCTTGTGTTGCAACTATCTCTTGATTGATAGTAGGTTCTTGTGTTTCTACTACATTAATTCTTTTGATTGGATCATCTTTATCATCAAGAAGGTCTTTGATCTCTTTAGGAAATTTTTCATAAGGGATGAGTTCAGAACTATTTGAATCACTATCTGATGGTTCAGTTTCTTCCTTCTTAAGAAGAGGTTCTCCTGGTGTGATCTACTCTATGACATGAGAACAATTACCTTTGAGGTGGAAGGGTTTCTTTTTAAAGCCTAGGCCAACAATATCTTTGTTTGCCCTACTAGTATGTGAAAGAGGTGTTATAAGACCTTCTCCTCTGACTCCTAAAGGTCCTATATGTGAATATCCCATCTTAGCTATTAGTTTATCTCCTAGACCATATGCCTTAGAAGGGATCTTGGATACTGTAGAATCACTAGTTTGGACAACTTGGGATTCAGATTCATCTTTGTAAAGCCAGGCAAGCACAGCTTCATCCTCTTCAAATTCCTTCTTGGAGACTTGTTCTGCCACAAAATTCTTTTTATATGCCTCAAGAGGTTCTTTAGATTTTGGTTTGGATTATTTCAAAGATTGTCCATAAGACTTAGGTGAGATAGGGAGAGATGTCAAAGATAAGACTAGCTCCATAGTATATTCTCCCATACTATTTTCTTTGATATTAACCTCTTTTGCAAGATCTTCCATTTTAGATGTGGATGCTTCTTTAGTTGGTTCAATGGAAGATTCTTTGTTATTAGGCTCAAGCTTATCTACACTTTCCTTCAATGTATTACAAGTGGTGGATATGTCTGCTGGAATAGTGACCTCTACTCCTTCATAAAGAAATTTCAAGCATTGGTGAAATGTAGAAGGAATAGCTTTCATCTCATGTATCCATGGTCTCCCTAGAAGAATGTTGTAAGCCAAAGGTAGATCAAGAACTTGACATATAGTATCTCTGATAACTGGACCTACTTTGATAGGTAAGACAATGGTGCCTTTAGAAGATCTTTCTTGTTCATCATAGGCTTTGATAGTTATTTTCTTTCTAGGATCAATAGCCAATTCTGAAAATCCCAATTGTGTGATCAAGCTGTAAGGACAAATGTTTAGGCCAGTGCCTCCATCTATCAACACATGTTTGACTATGGTTCTAGATCGAGACTTCTATATGCAAGGGTTGATTATGTGGGTGACTCAAGGAGTTGTCATCTTCCTCTGAAAAGGATATATACTATGGAGGTGTAAGATGTCCAACCATAGTCTGGAGCTTGTCTAAATCAAGGTCATCAGGAACATTGGATCCAAGCAAAGCTTTATCTAGAATGGCTTTGTGAGCTGGAGATATCCAAAGCAACTCAAACATGGAGATTTTCACATTAGTGTGTTGGAGTTGTTGAACAATGCTATAAGATGTTGGCCTTGTATCTTTAGGATTGGAAGATTTAGAAACAACCTTCTATTTGGAAGCGGAAGAAATATTGAAGGGCATCTTAGGGACATTTGATGAATCTGGGATTTGTCTGTTCAGATGTGCATGAGCTTGTGATCGAGTAATTGTGTTAGTTGAAGAATGATCTCTATCTCTTTGTACAATTGTGATGACATTGCAATGTTCAGAGAGACAAGGTTCAACCATATTGATAACATCATTATTTCCAGGGTAAGCATAATTGACCTTTGCCCCCATATTAGGTTGAGAAGATGAGACTTCTTGACCATATTTCAGAAATGGTTTTGTGAATGCTATATGATCATTATTGCTCTTATGATTGTCAATGGTGATGTCACCTTTATCAATTAGATCTTGAATCGTATGTTTTAAGCGTAAGCAGTTATTAGTTTTGTGACCTTTACCCCGATGGAAATCATAGAATTTGTTTTCTGTCCACCATTTTGGTTTAGGCTCAGAATTAGGTGGCTGGATCTCAGGAAAAGAGATGATGTTATTGTCTAGTAGAGTTCTCATAGCTGATTCTAAAGATTCTCCAAGAGGAGTGAATGTTTGTTTATTATCAGTAGACCACTTTTTATACTCTAGCTTCTTTTGAGATGATTTAGGTACCTTTTGTTCTAAAGCTTTTATGGCTTGGGTACCAATAGTTAGATTGAAAGCTGGTGCCTTTGATGGAGCACAAATAGTATCAAAAACACCATCTGTGATGATGCCCTTATTCTTATTCCAGTTTTTATTCTTGTCTTTAGAACTGGATCTTGATTCGTACTTGTCTTTTTGAAGTGTGATTTCTCTTTTTTTCACAAGTACTTTTTCAATCTTGATTGCATTGTCTACCATTTCATTAAAAGATGTATGATCTTGCATTTGTAAAGGGTAGTTGATCTTTGGGATAAGATTATTGATGAAGATTTCCATTTTCTCAGTTTCTGGAATAGGCCTAGCATATAGAGATAATTTCTTCCTCCATCTCTTAAGAAATGTTACGAATGGTTCTCTTGGATATTGTTTGAGATTGAAGATATTGATCATGGTGATTGGATGTTGAATATTGTAGGAGTATTGCTAATAGAAAAATTTGATCAACTCCTCAAAAGTTTTGATAGTAGCAAGCAATCTAGAGAACCAATGGATGGCTGTTCCCCCTAGAGATGGAGGGAAGAGATGCATCAGATAGGTTGGTTCATGCATGAATTCCATAGATTGTGTACATAATTCTCTGACATGATCTTGGGGATCTGAGTGTCCATCATACTTATCATACTTAGGAATCTCCACTCTTTTCGGGAATGGTGGCATGTACAAATCTTTGTCAAATGGAAAAGGACATAGGGCCTCCATGGAGAACTCCTTCGGTTCCTTTTCTTTCTCAAGGTTATTAAGTGTGACTTGCATGGCATGCATTTGTTTTATCATAGCTATGAGTGGAGTTTCTTCCTCATGTGTAATGATATCTTCAACATTAAAGTTGGGAGGAAGTTTACCTCCTTGATGAGCTAATTGCAAAAAGTATGCCTCTCTGTCTTCTTTCAAGAAATGCTTCATCATTCATTTGAAGTTATCATTGTTTTGATATTGAGCAATTTCTTCAGGTGTGGGTTCCTTATCTACACCATGTTGAGATTGAGCTCTTTGAGAGCCAAAGTTTGTCCCTGTTTGAGACATGGTGGGAGTTCTACCTGGGGTAGATTGATGAGGAGTTTGTTGATTACCTCCGTGAGTTGATGGAGGAGGAATGCAACCAGATTTCAATTGAAAGTTTCCAAGACCGTCATCTTTGTAAAGACCAAAATTGTAGAGTTGTTCAAGAGTTGGACCTACTCGAGTAGACAAAGTGCCAGTGTTAAGTGCTTCTCCCGATTTCTTGTGAGAGGAAGCTCTAGTCTCCACCATTAACATTGGGTGAAGCAAAAGAATAAGATGAAGACAACTGAAGAATGAATTGAACCAAGATGATCAGATGATGCAACCTTGTCAAGGTTTGATTGATGGAAGTATAGATTTGACTTAGATGAGAGATACTGTGCCTTGGATGTATGGGTATATTTCCAAAAGATAGCAGACATGAGTTTACAACACTTAGCCGTTTTGAAGATTGATTGAAGATTGATAGTTATGATAAGGTTTTGACACAAGATGATAAAGACTCAAATTGATTAAACATAAGGCTAAATCAGATTCAAAAGGCCACTTTAGGAAAATGATTGGATTCTTAGTATTTACTGCTCTGTTCCTAACACAGTGATTTGTTTCACAGATTTTGGAAGTGGGCTGAAAAAGTTGGGTCTCTGATAGTTCTGACAACTTCTTGACAACTTTTTGAAATTTCTCAAACGACTCTCTGGAGGCTCGTACGATAGTGGGTATAGCATGAAACAACAATTGACAAGCTCGTACGACAGTTGACGAAAAGGAAATTGATTTTTGAAAATGACTGGTAGCAAAACTCGTACGACATTATACCTAATACCATATGACAATTTGGGGTTTTGAAATGACAGTAGCCAAAAATTCATACGACTTTCTGACTTTACAAAATGACTGTTGACTCCAGAAAGGTGTTTTACTTCAATTTTTGCAAATTTTGAGTTTTTAGTTTCAGATTGTTTGCAAATTTCAATGTCCAGATTTGAGGATTGTAATAGATTTGCTCATTTTCAGTAACTAGATAGATAAGAAAGCATGCAAAATAGCAAGCAAATGATTTCAAGCATGTCTGAAAATAATGAACAAGGGCAAAAGCAACCTTGCGCATGAATAATCAAGTGACTTATTTGTGCTAATCCTTAGAAGGTATAATTGTGTATGTTCCAAAAAGTTTTGCAATAACGCACATATTCCTAGAAAATGAAAATTTGGCCTCACTAGGGTTTTTAGTAATGGTTTAACTTTGCAACTTTTATGATCCAAGAGGGAAAACTCCAATCCAGGTGCACCGAGGTTTTGACACAGTTAGAGAACTTAATCTTCAGGATCTACTAGGGAGATCTGATAGCCCAACAAGAGACCACACCTGTGGAGATTTCTTCCAATAGGACATTTATATAGTGGTTGTCACTACCATGACAAAAATGGCTATTACCGCTTGAGGTTCTATCAACATGGTTGACCCAATTAAGGGAATGTCCACTATAGTTAACCCTCTCTAAAGGTGACTCACAAGATATACCACATGGGGACTAGATCAGATTCAAGGATCTGGGTTTCTGGTACTATCCAAAAAGGAAGTAGAGCATAATCCCCTAGCCTCTTCACTTCACCAAAACAAAGCAGACAGATAAATCTGACCTGCTAAGACTAAGATTATCTCACAAAGATTTATGACGTCAACCCCTTATGATCTATCAACCTCTCTAGAGAGAGAATGCATCAATCAAAAGTTGAAGACACACGGATCTAGTAGAACATGAGATGCCCTCAGTATCCTCCCTACCTACAAGGGTTCCTTCATTGAGAAGAGTTTCACTAGAAACTCACTCTCTCAAGAGCCACGAATAGTGTTCATAGGGCCTATTTACTATGTGTAACAAAGATGTTGAAAGTAAATCTATGTTCATTTTTAGAGCCCAAATGAAATGTGTGATATGGAAAAGAAAGACACTTAAGCTAGACAGGCAAGATGTTCATTTTAACCCAAATTGAAATGTTATCAGCTGATAAGTGTATACACCTAAAAATGGTCACCTAGACTATTAGCCCCTTGCTAGCATTATTTACTAAATTATCAATTGCTTATTCTTGATCAAATCCTAATTTTATCATTTATTTAATTATTTTCTATGGGCTAACCATCTTATCCTAAGTTTTTATTTATTTAAAAGGAATATTTCCTCCCCTTTTAAATAAATAAAAGCCCCCACTTTTCCTCTTATCCTAAGTTGCACAAATAAAACATTATTCTTATTTTATAAAAAAAGAAAAAGCACTTTTTGTCTTATATGGACACAAAAGTCAACTCTTATTTTCCTATTGGAGGATATTTGTGCACATGGATTGCTCCTTTTTCAAGCTCCACCCTTGATTAAATCTGTTGCCTCTTAATCTCCATGGTCCATTCTTCCTCCTTTCTTTTAAAAGGAGAGCTCTCTTCCTCATTTTATATCTTAGGTTTTTATGTTAATGTTATGCTGTAGGTTTTCTAGGTACATTTGGAGCTTTTAAAGATTTGGAGCATTCTTGGCTTTTGCATCTACATGTTATCATAGTTTCATTTTTTGCATTATCATGGCATTCTTAGCTTAGATTTCCTTTATGCTTTAGATTAATTCATCTAGCTTAACTAGGAGGCTTTGTAATACTTGCATCTTTCATTTTCATAGCTTAGCTCGCATTGCATTCTCATTTGATTCTTGAGGATATTAGCATTCTTTCCCTTGTCTTCATTGAATCTCCTATTGCATGGTTCACTAGCAAGGTTATAGGCTAAATAGCTCTAGCTGAGAGCATTCTTAAGACCCTTGCACTCCATGCCTAGGGAGCTATGGATCAATTTTTGAGACCTCATTCTTGAGTGTTCTTGAATGTAAGGATTCATAGAAGTGTGACATAATTTTAGCACACATTTTTGGCACCCACAGTGGGGCAACCCACCTCTTGCATGTTGGTTTTGATTATTTTTGGAGCTAACCCTTGTGCAGATTTGTTTGGAGACGGAAAACCCTAGATTTGAAAGATTTGATCATATCTCTCAAACCGCTTGGTGTTTTGATCTAAATTTTTTTTGTAAGTTGGCGACATATCAGAGAAGCTTCAGTAAAAAATTTAAATATTTCAGAGGTAATTTGTATTTTTTTATAATTTTTTCTTTGTTTTTCATAAAAAATTGATTTCTGGCGCATATCAGCGTATTTTTTGAAAATTTTTACATTTCTAGAAAGGTCTTGAAATTATACAGGAATTTATTCATTGTGTTTTTAATTTAGAGGTCATATCATAGCTCATTTGGTTAATTTATAAAATCTGGTCTATTTTGAGAAAATGGATCTCTAGGGCACAAATGAAAAGATCTTGTTGAAATTTTGACATTTTTGGAAAGCTCTCTATTTTTTGATAGAGGTCTTTTTTTTGCATTTTGAGTTTAGGGTCCGAATTCATGTGGTATAAGTCCAATCTTGTTGACAAGGTCAAAAATCAAAATTAAAAAAAAAGGTATTTGATGATTAGCATGCACTTATTTTTCACATGGTTCAATGCATGATGTGAGTTGTCATTTGGATTATTTACTAGTTATTATTGCTCCTAACAATTGATTTTTAGATCTAACCACCTTAGGGTTTGCATAAGTTGAGTATACATTGCATATCTTGTTTGCTTGTCTTGTTTATTGGAAGGTTCGTGACTTGCTTTCATGAAGATGCTTAACCAAAAAATAAAAATGAGGTAAAATCTACTAAGCACATTGCTTTGGATTTGAGGTATTTTGTTACATCTCTACAACATTTAGATTTTGGAAATAAGAATGAACCTCTCATGTGTTTGGCTTGAGTGTTTACATGCTTTCATAGAACACATTTCAATTGATGCTGTTAATGGGAAATGAATGAACATAGATTTGCTTTCATACAATTTTGTGTAAGTGAATGCTTGTGTTTACACCTTAAGTAATTTTTGGTTCCAATATCAAAAATCTCATTGAGTAATTTAGGGTATGGATTCATTCTTTGTTTACATGAAGAGTTAAATGCACCACTTTGTGGACTCACTTCATGTTTACTTGGAAAGTTAAATATTCCATGGTTCAAACCCTTTTGCATTTGTGAGTAGTATTGATAAGCAGCTTTAGAGTACTTTTGATTGATCTTGTTAGCTGAATTGGGTGTTGGACTCGCTTATTTCTAATCACCCCTCATTTTCGCCCTTTGGATGCAAGGTCAACATTCATACATAAGGGAGGGGTCTACTTGAAAAGAGCGTTAAGTGTTCCACAAAGTTTCTTCCTTTTTATGCTTTCTTGATCTCATTAGTTCTCTAAGGTGTGGACTCACTTTGAGTTTGTGTGAGGAGTTAAATGTTTCACTTTTGGACTCACTTTGAGTTTGTGTGAGGAGTTAAATGTTCTACTTTTGGACTCACTTTGAGTTTGTGTGAGGAGTTAAATGTTCCACCTTGTGGACTCACTTCACATTCACTAGAAGAGTTAAATGTTTCACTTTTAGACTCACTTCACATTCACTTGAAGAGTTAAATGTTCCACTTTTGGACTCACTTCACATTTACTTAAAGAGTTAAGTGTTCCACCTTTAGTGCTTTAAATACTTTTGATAGTGAATTACTTACTTTTTATTTCTAGAAGGCTTTCTTGGGGACACACCACCTCAAGGGACGACCTTAACTCCTGTGTTTCAATGGAGTATAAATAGTGGGTGGTGAATCGAAAGACACCTCTCTTGGGAATTGAGTTTGATATCACTCTTGGCTAAGCCTCAAAGAACTTTATACCTTTGAGAAGTGAAGGAGGAGATTTGGGTTACCGTCTCCCCCCGGCTATGTGATTTCAGATTCTTCTCATCTATGGATTTGGGCCTCACGTACCTTACGTATATCAAGGACTCCCTTTAGAAAAGTTATGTATATCCTTGTGGATAGCTTGATAGGATGTTGTTGTGTTCTAAGTGCCTGCTAAAACATTTTCAAGAACATACACAAGTAGAATCTTTAAGGAGTAGAAATACTAAGTCACTATTCTTGTTCATGTGCAAGGTTGCTTTGCCCCTTGCTCATTGTTTGAAGACAATTGCTTGCTTGAACTCTTTGATTGCTATCTTATGTGCTTGATCAATGATAAAAATCTGTTGATATACTTACTTGATCTTTTAAAACGCTTCAAAACTGAGATCTTTATGTTCACTGGTCACAGAGTTGTACGACCTTGGAACAGTGTCGCGTCCTGTTTTGAGAATTATCATGCGATAGTTCACCCCACTTGCTTGGAAAGTGTCACCCAGAACCTTTTTGCTGTCTTGTTGCTGTTGCAATCTGGAGCTGCTAAACTTGCATTTTAACCTGTCATAGAGTGTCTTTTTCTGTTCTTACCTGAAGCTAGTCTGTTATCTGCATGCTCAAACTTGTCCTAGACTGAAACAAATGAGCTAAAACTATTGAATTTGAGCTTAATGAATGCTACTCTTGATCACTTGTCGCATCACGGTTACCTCTCTAGCTACTTGCTTATTGAGCTTCTTGCTCGCTGCTCGGCTTTAGTCAATTGATTGCTGTAAGTGCTTGAGCACTTTTGACGAGCCATCTCTCTATTGTTCTACTTTGACAAGTGATCTTTATTAGCTTTTCTTATCTCAAATCTAAGAAACTTTGTCTCATTCTATTAGTCGACCAACATCTCTTTTCATGCCGGTTACAACTCGGTCTCAATTTGAGCAGGAGAGTCATCCTCCGTTCAATTATACATAGTTACCTTCTCCAACTAGATGCTCACGAGCACCCATTCGCAACAAAAATTCTAGTTCTAACCAATCTGAGGATTCTAAGGCTACCCCATGGTACAAAGGAGGTTTCCTCTTTTCTACATTCAAGACCCCCAAAAACACAGACAATGTCTCACTCACTTTGACTAAAAAAGAAAAATTTCAATGCTTGCAAGAACATTTTGAGCATAAGGATAACCAAGCGCGCTTAGACAAAGAACACAATCAACAAAGGATTGATGCTGCTAGGCGCATGGCTTATAGAGGGACAATTCATGAGCAACTTGAGACTAGTAATCATGAGCATAAACCTCTTTTTATCAATGGCAACAACACGCCACCAAGATCTCCTCCAAGACCTACTTTTGGTATGCCTTCTTCACCTCCTAGACCTCCTCCCTCTCAACATGAGGCAGAGGCTGATGATGAGATTTATAGTGAGGATCTTATGAGATTTGAACAAGATGTGGTCTCCCAACGAATGATGCATAAGCTTTTAGAGTGTAATGGCGACCAATATTTTCAATATATGACTTCTAGAGGATACAAGCTTCCTCCCAGCTATGATGTCAGACAAATTGTCCAACAAAGAGTATCAACTGAATTGGAATTCCTTCAGGAAGAATTACGTTAGACAAATCAACACCTTACCCAAATGGAAATAGATAGAGAGCCTCCAAAGGTCTCTTTTGTAGAATCAATTTGTGCTCTTCCCTTTGATAGGAGTCTATACATGGTCCCGTTTCCTAGGGATATTGAGGTTCCCAAATATGACAAGTATGATGGAAATGGTGTCCTCATGACCATGTGTGTCACTTTTATGCTCTTAGCATGGACTTCCTTCATGAAGACACATTTCTTCTATGACTATTCCCTCGAAGCTTAAGAGGCCAAGCTTTGGAATGGTTTGCGAAATTGACACCTCCTCTTAAGACTTTTGATGAGTTGGCTCAGTGATTTACCCAACATTATTCTTACAACATCCAACAACCTATCACCATGATAGATCTCAGTAATCTAAGACAACATCAAGGTGAGCCATTTTCAACTTACTTACAACGTTGGAGGTCATTGTATTCTAGATATCCTTGTCTGCTACCCAAGAGAGAAAAGATTGATATTTTTGTCAACACTCTTGTGCCAGAACTATATTATGATCTAAGGAAACAACTATTCTCCTCTTTCAATGACATGGTTGAAAGTGCATATCAAATTAGGGCTGTAGCTATAAGAAAAGGGGATATTGTTATTAATAAAGATGCTAAAGGCAATGGCAAAGACAAGAACAAACCTTGGAATAAAAACAAGTATGTTGTTAATGATGGGGTTGTTGATGCTCCTAAAGCTAAAGAGCTTGCTTTCAATCTCTCCAATGCTATCTATGCAGCAAAACAACAAGAAGCTACCAACACTCACAGTGCTCCTAAACCTCAATATGCAGATAAGCCTAAGAAGTCATTTCGAAAGCGAGTCTATACCAAGTTGGTAGAACCTTACGATGTGATCCTTAAGACTTTGGTTGACAATGGATATCTTACGCTTCCTAATAAACCTGGTAACTGAGATTTGCTAAATAGGCTTGATTGGTGGAGAAAGGATCATTACTGCCATTATCATAGAAATAAGGGACATTTGACAGACAATTATTTTAAGCTTAAGGATGATATTCAAGACCTCATTGATAACAACACAATCTCCACTAATGGCTTAACTAAAAATTCTAATCACACAGCTTTCAAAGATCCTCTACCTAAGCATGAAAAGGGGGAAACCTCTCAAGCACATAAGAAGAATCATGATGCTAAGATCAACTATACATATACTTCTAATATGCCTGTGATCAACATGATAGAGCCCGTTGAGAGTGTTCTAATGCTGAGGTCTCAAGATGATAATAAAGTCAGTCATGGTAAGCCAAAGTTAGTCTTGCAAACACGTGGTAGTTCATCTTCCCAAAGTGAGACACTGAATGCTGTTACTAGGGGGCATGCCAAGATTGTCCTTAAAACTGCGCAAGATCCCAAGAAAGCTTTGCCTTCCAAACAAGTGGCTCCTTTGGCCACCCCTAGCTATGATCTTGTCCAACATTTGCAAAAGACACCAGCCTAGATATCAATCCTTGAGTTGCTTCAGTTATCCCCTTCGCATAGAGAGATTCTTAAAGAGGCTCTGCATACAACACGTGTTCCCAATAACATTTATCTAGATCGATTCTAGGCTATGCTCAACCACATTTCATCTCCTCTATCTCTCTCCTTTTTTGTAGAAGATGACATATCTATTGCTCACCCTCATAATCTAGCTTTACACATCGAAGTTCTAGTCTACCACACCCGTGTCTGCCGAATCCTGATAGACAATGGTGTAGGGTTAAATATTATTTCTTTCAATGTCATACAATAGTTGAGTTTGTCAGAATTTGCTGTGGATTCCAAGAAGAAGATTACTATAAAAGCTTATGATGAAGTGGAAAGATCTTCCAAAGGTCTTGTCACACTACCTATCTGAGTGGGCCCTGTCATGAAAGATATTAGCTTCCAAGTGTTGGACATCCCACTCACATATAAAATTCTTTTGGGTCATCCTTGGATCCATGACATGCAGGCTGTTCCTTCCACTTATCATCAGTCCATCAAATTTCCATGCAATGGCACTGAAGTTGTGATTCCTGGAGACCATACTATTGCTATTAATGTTCTTGCTATTGCTGAAAAATTTGTTCCTCACAATGAACCTTCTATTGATCCTAGTACGTCTTTAGTTGCTGCTGAGAAAACACTTAAGATGATGAGCCTTGGTATGGGTGAATATTGTATGCACCCTAATATGGTCGCCTAGACTTTGGGCCCCATTTATTCAATTTGTCAAATATCAATTTTCTGAATCAATGTTTTGCAATATTCAAATCAATTTCCTTGATCAAATCATAACTATTTCAATCATTTCAATAATCTCCTAAGGTTTAATCATGTCATCAATAATTTTATTTAATTAAAAGAAATAAATCCCTTTTAAATAAATAAAATAATGTTATTTAATTGAAATTAATATTCCTTAAATGAAATGATGTTATTTAATTAAAATCCATTTTTAATTAAATGATTTTATCTTATTTAATTAATATTCATCTTTAAATTATATAATCTTATTTTATTTTATTAAAAGAGATATTATTCTTTTTAAATAAATAAAATATCTTCTCAAAAGATCTTTTGTGATGGAAAAGGAAATAAATCAAATAAAAATAAAACAAAAATCTTTTTCTTGATTCTTTCAATAAATTTTATTTAATTAAAAGAAATATTTTCTCTTAAATAAATAAAATAACCTTATTTAATTGAAAGAGATATCTTTTAAATGAAATAAAATCTTTTTTAATTAAATGATTTTATCTTATTTAGAATAATATCTCTCTTTTAATTAAATAATGTTATCTTATTTAATTAATAGAGAATCATTCTTTTAAATAAATAAAAAATCCTCTTAAAGCTCTTTTGTGATGAAAAAGGGAAATAAAAATAAATAAAATAAAGAAAATCCCTTTTCTCTCCACACTTTCTAAAAATTGAGCTTTATTTCCTCTTTTTGGATTTATCCCACATTGCTCTTGGATTTGCATTCAATTCCTCAAATTCTCATATAAGGAGCCCTCTCCTTCTCAATTAGCATCCTAGAATTTTCATGTTATTGTTATGCTGCAGGTTTGGAGAGCAATTTTGGAAGAAGCTTTTGAGCACATTTGGAGCTTAGATATTTGAGACTTCTTTCTTCTTGTCTTCTTCTCTCATGCCTCATGGCAATCCATAGTTTAGATTAATATTGCATTCACATAATAGTTTAAATTTATGTTTCCTTTCATTGTTCTAGCTTAATCCACATAACATAATTAGCAAGAACTTGTAATACTTTCATCTCAATAGAGTAGTTTATTTCTTGCATGTCAATCATCTAGATTAGTTTCATTTACATGCAATAACTTGAAGATCAATGGAGATTAGAACTCTTGCTTCTCATCCTTGAATCTCTCGTTTCTTGGTGTACTTGCATGGGTTTAACAAGGTTAATCTGAGGGCCTCATAATACAACCCCTGCACTCCACGAATAGAGAGCTGTGAATCGATATTTGAGAACTCATTATTGAGTCTTCTTGAATGCAAGGATTCACAGAAGTGTGACCATTTTCTATCACACATTTTTGGCGCCCACCGTGGGGCCGAAAAGATCAATTTCTGGCCTCATTCTTGATTGTTTTTCAATTTTAGCATTGGTTCCAGGTCTTGTACGGTCATTTACAGCTTTGAAACCCTATAATATAATAATGGATGGATAGTGTGATGAATATTCTTTCTCATGTTTTTTTGTTTGGTTCATTTTTATAAAAAAATGAATAAATTATGATCATTTTGGTGAAAGTGGGTATTTGCAGATTTGAGATTCTCTGAATACACTCAGATTGAAACATCTGGTACGGACAAATTATAAAGAATCAAAAACTTTTAAAATATTTTTTAGAAAGATAAATGACTTAGCTTTCATTTCCTTTTTGTTTGAGTCATTTTTATTTAGATTTGTGAAAGTTATGGGCATTTGAGTGAAAACTGGTTTTTAACAATCTGTATTAGAGTTGCAGGTAATGATTTATTCTTAGAAAATGATTTATGAATGGGAAAAATAAATGGCTTACATATTTGGAAACTAGATTCATTAATAGTTTCTATGAAACTGGTTTGGTTTCATTTGGATTCTTTTTGAGAAAGATATGTGATTTCCTAGGCAGGGTTTGGTGTTTTAAATCTGATTTATGACAGAAAAATTATAGTCTGAAAAGGTTATTGGTTGAGGAACTAAATGGAATCATAAAATCTTATAATTTTGAGAAATAGTAGTTCTTGATGTTGGCTAAAAACTTCATTCTTTCCAGAAATTTTAATATTGTGATTTTATGGGTCAAATAAATCAATCTTTAAAGACTGTCTTGAAGACAGCAATGTTAAATCAAACTCCTAACAATTGATTTTCATATCTAACCATCTTAGGGTTTTTTTTTCGGATGTGTGCTAAATTCTGGATTGTATATCTTTGGACCTAAGGTGAGTTACTACAATCTCTATAACACTTGGTTTGGGATTAAAAATGAACCTCTCATGTGTTTGGCTTGAGTGTTACACGCTTTCATAGAACACATTTTCTTTTATGCTCTTAATGGAAAATAAACAAACATAGATTTGCTTTCATAGAAGTTTGTGTTTAAGTGCATGCGTGTCTTTTAAACATTAAGTAATTCTTGGTTTCAAATATCAAAACAGTCTTATTGATTAGTAGTCTTAGATTACTTGTGATTGATCTAGATTGCTATTTTGGGTTATTGGACTCGCTAATCCGCCGGCCCCTCATTTCCGCCCTGTGGTTGCAATCTCAGCACCACATTAAAGGGGAGGGGTCTATAGGAAATAAGCGTTAATTGTTCCACTAGGCAACCCTTCTGTGCTTTCTGTAACTCACTTGTTTTCTAGGTTGTGGACTTGTTTGTAGCTTGTGTGAGGTGTTAAGTGTTCCACCTTGTGGACTCACCTCATCTTTGCTCTAAGCGTTAAGTGTTCCACCTTTAGTGCTTTTCAATACTTTTTGATAGAGAATTACTTACTTTTTCATTTTTAGAAGGCCTGCTTGGGGATTTCATCACCTCAAGGGACGACCTTAACTCCCGTGTTCCGACGGAGTATAAATATCGGGAGGTGAATCCAAAGACACCTCTCTTGGGAATGAGTTAGATTTCACTCTTGGCTAAGCCTCAAAGAACTTTATACCTTTGAGAAGTGAAGGAGGAGATTTGGGTTACCGTCTCCCCCCGGCTGTGTGATTTTTGATTCTTCTCATCTATGGATTTGTGCCTCACGTACCTTGCGTATATCAAGGACACCCTTTAGAAAAGCCATGTATATCCTTGTAGATAGCTTGCTAGGATGTTGTTGTGTTCTGAGTGCCTGCTAAAACATATCCAAGAACATACGCAAGTAGAATCTTTAAGGAGTAGCATACTAAGTCACTTGATTGTTCGTGTGCAAGGTTTCTTTGTCCCTTGTTCATTGTTTGAAGACAATTGCTTGCTTGAACTCCTTGATTGCTGTCTTATGTGCTTGATCAATGATAAAAAATTATTGATGTACTTGATCTTTTAAAACGAACACAAAACCTAACTTCCTGAGTTGAAGCACCAACCTTTTTTATAGCTTGCTCGATCTTCTACCCTGTTGTCACCTTGGGAATAATTGTCAAGTTAGAGGACTATTCTTGTTGAGAAAGAACATCTCTAGAATTGTTAGCTACATTCTTGGAGAATTTTAGTGCTCTTTTGTCCAAACCATTGCCATCAAATTAAATTTCAATTATATTTTGGCCTAGTCCAACCTCCTGATTCAAAAGTGCAAGGGTAGTCACCCTTTGATTTGAGGCACCTCTTTGACAGTGTTGGTAACGCCTTTCACAATTTCTATCTTACCATCTCTCTTTGGACATTAGAGAAATTTGATTATCCTAATTTGGTGTTGACATTTTGTGAGGCCATTTTATCACCAAGCGTCTTCAATTCTCAGTCTTCCTTGGTCAGTCTAGGTCAGATCTTAGGTGCTGTCATGTTGCTCAACATCCACATGAATGTTAATGGTATCAATTACACAAGATGACTCTTGGTCTTCTTCTTTCTTCCATTCTTCCCATGTTTTTCTTCTAAAGTCTTCTATACCCATGGGAAATTCTTCACTTCTTCTTGATTCTTTTCCTCTCACTATCTAGTCTATTTTCTTCTATTTCATCTCTTCTGTCGCTTCCACGCTTGATTCATTTTCCTCTAGAACTATGAGTTTCAACTATCTTGCTGTGGAACCTCTCTTGAAAATGGATGATCTTGATCTCCTTGCTCAATTTGAAGAGCATTATTCCTCAAAAACTCTTATGGGTGAAAAATTTATGGCAAAAATAGAAGAAAAATCAATTAAATCAGGTGCCTTTGCTAGAATTATCAACATGATCCTATCACAACCTCCTTCTTCCAAAATTCTTTCATCTTCTAAATCTTCCAAATCTTATCATGACTCTTCTAAACACTATTCACATTCTTCATCTTCCAAATCTTATCATGAATATTCTAAACATTATTCAAATTCCTCATTATCTAAGTCTTCTTCTTCCACTAGGTCTTCACCTTCCTCTTCTTCACGATCTCATTCCTCTTCTACTTCTCCCAAGAGTCTTAATTCTCTTCACGAGACATACCATGATGAGCAATATGATAGCCCTTGTGATACCTCTTCTATGAAGAGTGACATGCCCATCTTTGATGAATATGATGACTATGATGACTATGATGATGGACAATGTAACAATACCTATGAAACCCCTATTCTTAAGAGTCCTCCTCGTCATGTCCTTGTGCTTACTGGAAAAGGGTCATCACATTGGATAGATTGTGATGGTGATCCATATGACTCTGATTTTGAAAGAGACTTTGATGATTTCTGTGAACAATACCTAGACGATACATCTACTTCACTTGAGGAAGAGAAAGCTCAACGCGCTGATTATAAATGTAAATACTATAAGAATGTATCTTCTAAGAACTCTCATGCTGAAAATAAAGATTATACTCTCAAGCAAGATTATGTTAATGCTAGACCTTTGTCTTGTGATTGTTCCATTCCATCCCCTACTTCTTCCAATACTCCTACATCTCTTAAAGTCACCAAGTCTTCCAAATCTTTCACAAATCCTGCATCCGACATAAATCCTAATGCTTTCCATGCAGTTCCCTATAGTTATCCTCAAGGGCCATCTCTTAAAGATACTCAAGCTAACTTTCACTTGGCTACAAATACTTCTGATAATGCTAAATCTAAAGAGCCTAAGCCTTTATGCGCTATAATGCCTACTTCAGCTATTTCTTCACCATCTCTACCAAAGTCTTCCATACACCTCCAACCTACTTCCTTGTCCTTAGAAGTGGCTTCATGTCAAGAGGACTCTAAAACTACTACAGAAAAGAATATAAAGAAAGATCAAGATCAAGAACCCTCCATGTCATCCACTCCTTTTCATGATGTTCTCTATCTGTGTCATGGTTCTTTTGATCCTTTACGCCCTTCCTCATTTATTCCACCATGTCTTAAGTCTTCTCCGAAGCAAGATCAAGCTACTACCCACACCGTTGAGCTTATTGATAATGAAAATGACCTTACCACGCTTACACTTTCCAAAGATGATACTTCCATTAAGGTTATTAAAAATGGTGTTGTTACTTCCGATGTTAAGCCTATTCAAGAGACAAATTCTGCACTTGTGCTATCCAAAGATCCTCGTCAAGATCAAAGTCTTCCATCTTCTTATTCTACCATTCCATGTTCACTTCCGCTTTCTACTCTTCCTAAGTCTTCGCAAGCTTTGAATGATCCTATCAAAAAAAATGCTCTTATTCAAGATGTTCAGGATCCTATTGAAAATTATAATGCTCACTCTGAAGATGTTGATATCCTTGGTTGTCATATAGATGCTGATGAACTTATTGATTATCCTTTTGCATCTTCCACTTCCATCCTTGGACCTCTTCCACCACTACTAAGGACTTCACGTCTTCCTTCCATATTGGGTCCTTATGTCCCTTCATTTGCCCCTCCTAACTCTCCTAATTCGTCATCTATCTTGGGTCCTTATGTCCCTCCATCTCCTATCTTTCCTCAAGATCAACATAGATGCATACCTTTGAATCTTTTTCATCCATCCACCCATCTACACTAGTCATATTATCCTTCTTCTTCCACATGTCCCAATTCTTTTGGAAGTAACTTGAATGTTCAATATAAGAAAAAGAAACAATACAAGAATCCATCAAAGAAAGAAGATCACCATGTCTCCTCTAATCGACATGGGGGCATAAAGTCAAAAGAGATATCTAAGAAGAAAACTACAAGACAAGTATGGGTTCCAAAATCCATCATTCAAGATATTCTCTCTAAGTCATCAAAAGGAAATAAAAAGCCTAAGGCTATATGGATTCCAAAGTCTCTCTTGAAAGAGTCTAATGTTGAACAAAAATTAAAGTTGACATTCAAGCTTCCAAAGGCTTCCACTCCATCTTCTTCCAAAAACATTCTTTCATTCCATGCACCTAAACCGCAACCTCTGCTAAACATTCGTCATATTCCTTCATGTATTCCTTCATTCAAGTTTCCTCCATCCTCTCACCACCCTCCAAGGTGTGCGTCGATGTTGATCTTGCCTTCCTTTCCATCTACTCTTTCACAATCCTTCCATTCATTATTCTCTCACCTTCTATCATTTTTCCTCATTTGCATATTCCTCCTATCTTCCAACTCCACTCGCTTTACATAAAACTGTATCCTCCATTTTTCTCTTCCATCTTCCTTTCCCTATCAGCATCTTTGAGCATATAATTTTGAATCCTTGGCATATCATGGTTTATCCTTTCAAGGAGCATTATCTAAAAGCTTCCCTTCTTCCAAAAATTATAAAATTCAAAAAAAATAGAAAAAAGAGAAAAAAATGAAAAATTTGAAAATGTGCCTTGGTGAAAACCTGGAAACAGGTGCCTTGGTAGCCAAAGTAAAGAGAAATAAATTCATCCTATGGTGAAAACCACTCCCTTGTGGCACCTTGAATAAGTACCATGATGAAAACCTGGCAATCAAGCATCATGCGTAGTTCTTCTACATATCTCATCCATTCCATCTTCTCTCTTTGATCTTGACAAGGTTGATCTATACACGTACATTTGGCTATCTCGAGAGCGGTCTTATGATGATCCTGCTTTCATTTCTTTCATGTCTAGCCTTCATACCTATTTTCCTCCATTCATTCTAGCCTTTCACTATCCTTTCCCCCTTTGGTCTTGATCTAAAAAAAAAGAAAAAAGAGAGTAAAACACGATGCTATGAAGCCTCTTGACATGTCTACTCCTTTGGACTGCATATGTTCCTTCTTTCGCATTATGCCTTTCTGACTTATCCTATGCTGGCCTTTCATTGCTTGTCCAAATGTGCTTTCATGACACTTTTTCCCTAGCTTGGGTACTCTTGAGGCGTTTTTCTTTGAGGATTTCTTCCCTTCATTCTCCTTCATTCTTTTGTCTCCATCTCTTCCACCAACTTGCTAATCCCTTTTTTCCTCCACCTTGCTAGACATTGGGACTACACAATGCGATCTTGCTTGGGAGTGTGATGCCCGTTCTATTTGGGGGCATCCTTTGTATATAATTATTGATCCTGAAAAAATACAAAAAAATCAAAAAAATTTAAAAATAAAAAAATAGAAAAAGTGCCTTGGTGAAAACCTAGAAACAGGCACCTTGGTAGCAAAAATACAAAAAAAAAAATTATAAACAGTCTTGAAAAATAAAAAATAAAAAATTCTTCCAAGTGGTGAAAACCTGGAAACAGGCACTACTTGAGGCCTTCGCACCCTTATTTCTTAACATGCGTCCTTGACACTTAGCCTTTCTCCATCATGCCTCGTCCTTGTTGCCTTGATTTGGAATTGGTCTTTGTCTTTGTCTAGGGGGCATCACTGTGTTATCTTTGGTCTCTTGGATATGCTTGTCTTTAGGACACCTCGCAAAGGGTGTTTTTCAACACCACCCCAACTGTGTTTTTCAACACAACTCCTGACATCGAGTGTTTTTCAACACTTATCAGTTTGGTCTTATCCAATTTCGTCATGTGATCTTACCAGCTAGCAAGCATTCGATCCTTATCCTCGGAACTCAGTATCAGTTTACACACTTAAATTTTTAAATGCAACACTTAATGCTTGAGATATGTCATGAAATTTTCTTTGGGTGCTGACTGTTATTGATTTTCGTTGAGTGCCTTTGTCTAATAAGTCTCTCCATGATGCATAGCTAGAGGACTTGGGGCATGAGGCACATTTTTATTTGCTTTCTGCCTGTGGGTGTGTTCTTGACTATCTTGAGTGTCTCTTGTTGTCTCCTTGACACACTTCGGAGATTTAAGACATCATCCTTGACTATTTTTGCACAACCGTTCTTGTGGTCATCCCGACATTTATGCCTTCATGCGAGCATGGTTTTGCTACATTAAATTGGGTAAGCTAACATTGCAGTCATCTTGACCTTTATGTCTTTGATGCTCATGTTAGAATCTTTCCACATTCCTAATATAAATCACATTCATATCTTCATAGTTGCGTTTGTGACTAGTGTTGATTGTGTGATCGTCCGATGTCCGGTAATAATGGCCCTATGATGAAAATAAGTTCTTTTACATTCTCTAATGAATGATGAACACAACCAAACCTATGTTACCCTATTGCAAGTACACCTTTGCATTTTCATATAGCTTGCATTATTTAGGCTTCATGTTAAATTTATAATTTTAGGCTGCATTATGAGTTTGAGAGGGTTTCCTTCATCTTTCTTGTGGACTTTCAGTCAACTATGATCACATTCTTCATTTCCTTATCTTCTTTCGTGATCTCAATCGAAATTCCCAATCTTAAACAGTTGATTGATTTTGATGCATCCTCTCTCTCAAGGCAATTTCTCTTTCTTTTCTCCATTTCTTTCCATTTCTTCCAAACTTCTATCTTCCATTCGCCTTCACCCCACTTCTTGTCTTCTAATTCAACCTACGGGCATAATTTTCTTGTTGATCTACCTTGGTTCTATGATTCTTATATTTTTCATTTTACATCAAGAACCTTATCTTTAGTTCGATTTGATCCAATTTATCAATTTACTGTTTCTCCTTTATCTCATTTCGATTTCGATCACGAGGGGGCAATACCTACCAAACTTCAATGCTTGATTCAGCTTTATCAAATTTATCGATTGCTTCTCTTGGGGCAACCTTGCTTGAGATTCTTATCTCTTATTTGAGACTTGACAATTACCTATTCACAGGTGTTGGCCTTGTCTTTTTCAATCTGTTTATCTATGTCCTGATGTGTTCCCATCCGTCGAACACACATCTGGGTTGTTTTGTGATCCCAAATCGATCTCACACTTCAATTCCATTCTTTGACTGCATGTGATCCCGAGTCGACCTCACATTAGTCAAAGAGGGGCAAATGTATGCACCCTAAAATGGTCGCCTAGACTTTGGGCCCCATTTATTCAATTTGTCAAATATCAATTTTCTGAATCAATGTTTTGCAATATTCAAATCAATTTCCTTGATCAAATCATAACTATTTCAATCATTTCAATAATCTCCTAAGGTTTAATCATGTCATCAATAATTTTATTTAATTAAAAGAAATAAATCCCTTTTAAATAAATAAAATAATGTTATTTAATTGAAATTAATATTCCTTAAATGAAATGATGTTATTTAATTAAAATCCATTTTTAATTAAATGATTTTATCTTATTTAATTAATATTCATCTTTAAATTATATAATCTTATTTTATTTTATTAAAAGAGATATTATTCTTTTTAAATAAATAAAATATCTTCTCAAAAGATCTTTTGTGATGGAAAAGGAAATAAATCAAATAAAAATAAAACAAAAATCTTTTTCTTGATTCTTTCAATAAATTTTATTTAATTAAAAGAAATATTTTCTCTTAAATAAATAAAATAACCTTATTTAATTGAAAGAGATATCTTTTAAATGAAATAAAATCTTTTTTAGTTAAATGATTTTATCTTATTTAGAATAATATCTCTCTTTTAATTAAATAATGTTATCTTATTTAATTAATAGAGAATCATTCTTTTAAATAAATAAAAAATCCTCTTAAAGCTCTTTTGTGATGAAAAAGGGAAATAAAAATAAATAAAATAAAGAAAATCCCTTTTCTCTCCACACTTTCTAAAAATTGAGCTTTATTTCCTCTTTTTGGATTTATCCCACATTGCTCTTGGATTTGCATTCAATTCCTCAAATTCTCATATAAGGAGCCCTCTCCTTCTCAATTAGCATCCTAGAATTTTCATGTTATTGTTATGCTGCAGGTTTGGAGAGCAATTTTGGAAGAAGCTTTTGAGCACATTTGGAGCTTAGATATTTGAGACTTCTTTTTTCTTGTCTTCTTCTCTCATGCCTCATGGCAATCCATAGTTTAGATTAATATTGCATTCACATAATAGTTTAAATTTATGTTTCCTTTCATTGTTCTAGCTTAATCCACATAACATAATTAGCAAGAACTTGTAATACTTTCATCTCAATAGAGTAGTTTATTTCTTGCATGTCAATCATCTAGATTAGTTTCATTTACATGCAATAACTTGAAGATCAATGGAGATTAGCACTCTTGCTTCTCATCCTTGAATCTCTCATTTCTTGGTGTACTTGCATGGGTTTAACAAGGTTAATCTGAGGGCCTCATAATACAACCCCTGCACTCCACGAATAGAGAGCTGTGAATCGATATTTGAGAACTCATTATTGAGTCTTCTTGAATGCAAGGATTCACAGAAGTGTGACCATTTTCTATCACACAAATATATGCTAGATTCCTTTGCTTCTATACCTATTTCTCCTAGATCATATGGGAAACCTTATGATCAGATGAAGCCTTCCACTTCTACTATGATGATCTTTGATACTTTTGTTCCTTCATCTATTCCTTTAGAAGCAGAAAGAGAAGAACAAGCTGTTCAAGAGTGGATCTATAGAGAAGATGAGGGTAGTACGACAAATGCCTTCCTTGATCATTCCAAAAATACTCCCATGCTTAGTAATTTAGACACAGATACAGATGAGTCACCACTGCACACAATGGATCAAATGGGAGATGATCTTCCTTCTACTTCACTTCTTTGGGGAGAAAAATGTATACCTACTGATGATATGGCTGAGGCCTCTATGTCTAGAACCTATGTGCCTAAAGAATCATTGAACTATGATAGACAACTTCGCAACATTGCACAGTTACTACAAAGAGGTGATCTCTCACATACTGACATGAGTATCTCTACTTCTCAGCATCTTAAGCCTCTTCCAAAAGATTCTTCCATGACAGATATGGATGTTGATGTGGTTCATACTTATGGTGACCAACCCAATGTAGTTGATGAGTCTTGTGCAAATCGGATGAGTTTGTTCCCTGTATTGCCTTAGTCGACTATGCTGGTCCTTTTATGACAAGTCTAGATCTTAACACTTTTGGAGCTTACCCTATAGGATCAACTTCTCTTGTCACTAGAGATGACACCCCTCACATAAATGTTATTGAACCAGTCACTTCATTTCATCTTGCATCAACACCTATTACTTCTTCCACCAGTGAACTAGCAACAAAAAAGATTGAATCAACAATCAAGCATCACAGTCATCAAGTCAAAAGAAAAGATCAATAGTTGGATGGCGAAAACCACATTGTGGCAGTATCCAAACTTAAGAAAAGTAAAAATAAAAATCTGCTCAAAAATAATGATTGTCAAATAAAAGATGACAAGCTGATTCTCTACAAAGAAATGGTGAAATTCTTCAAGCATGATCTCATATCTGTTACACTTCAGCCCACTCCTAGAGTTGAGAACAAAGTTGCTAATGCCTTGGTTACTTCAACATCCATCTTACAAGTGAAAAAGCATAAATTTCACTTCAAGTTCCTGATGGACGAATTACGTTATCCAGCTCACAAATCTTACAATCCTACCATCTTTTCATGTCTTCCACCTCATATTCATCCTGAAAATCCACCACGCCATTCTTTCTGCCATCCCATACACTTTGCCTTTGTCTCTGGTGACTTGTATAGGAAGTGTCTACATGGAACTCTCCTTAAGTGTATAGAAATAGAGGAGCCAGAAAAAGTGCTAGCTGAAATCCACGATGGCATATGTGGATCACATTTTAACGATCCTCCGCTAGCTCAGACATTGCTTAGGGCTAGTTATTATTGGTCAAACTGGTTGAGACCTCCTATCATCATAGTTGCAACATTTGGGCTTGGGCCTATCAATTCTCTAGATCAGAGGAAGCAGATTCTTGATGGCCATTTCAGTCTAGGGCATTCTTTGCACATACTTTATTATCCTGAAAAAATTCCAAAAAAATCATATATGATGTTGAAAAAATCCTAAAAAGCATAAAAAGTATTGAAAAAATGAGCATCCTAGTGAAAACCTAGCAATAGGCGCTTTGATGTCTCACCAAAAAAATAAAAAAATTCAAAAAATAAAAAAATTTGAAAAAGTGCCTTGGTGAAAACCTGGAAACAAGCACCTCGGTAGCAAAAATACAAAAAAATTAAAAAAAAAGTCCTGAAAAAATCTATCAAGTGGTGAAAACTTGGAAATAGGCACTGCTTGAGACCCTCTGCACCTATGTTTATCAGTCTTGCATGGCGCTCCTTCACTCCACTTCTTGCTTTGCCTCTCCTGGCCTGGAATTGACTCTTGTCTTAGTCTAGGGGGCATACATTGTTTTAAGCTTATCTTGGGTCTCTTTGTGCGTCTAGGTTTCTTAGGCACCTCGCAAATGTTGTTTTTCAACATCACCTCAACTATGTTTTTCAACACTTCCCTAGCGTCGAGTGTTTCTTAACACTTATCCGATATCCTACCCACCATCTTGGATGATGCAATATTTCTCACTTGCAGATGCGGTACTCAAAGTTTGATTCTATGACCTACACACATGCACTTGACTTGCTGAGATTTGTTTGACTTTATTTCTTTGCATGCTGTCTATGCTAATTTTTTTGCTGAGTGTTCTTACCCTATGATTTTTTTTGATGATGCATAGCTAGAAGACTGAGGGAATGAGAACATGTTTTATTTCTTTTTCTGCTTGTGGGTATATTTTGTTGGTCCTGACTGTCATTAAGCATTTATGCTTGTTCCACTTGACACTAGGGATTGACAAGGTATTATCCTTGACTATTTTGCGAGTGCATGCTTATAGTCATCTTGACTTTCTTATGTCTTGATGCGAGCATAATCTTGCTATATCAAACTTAGGTAATCTCACTGCACTAGTCATCTTGACCTACATGTCTTTGGTGCCTAGGTGGGATTTCCACATTTTTATCTGATATAGATCATATTCAGATTCAGATAGTTATGCTAGTGTGCATTGTATGATCTTGCGATGCTACCAATAACACTCGATGATGATAATTAGATGTCTATTGGCTTTGTAACCTTGCAAGTAAACCACTTTTCAGGTAGCTTGCAATCTTAGGTTCATGTTAGATTAGTTTTGCATATTGCATATGGAGAGAGCTCTCCTTTATCTTTCATGGACTTGTTAATCAACTGCGCTCACCTTTCGCTTCTTCCTGATCATGTCTTTCGCTTCTTGTCTTTCATATCCCATCATTTTCTATTCATTTCAGGATTGAAACCGAAATTTAAGTTAACCTTGATCACCCAAATTGCATTTCTCCTTCTTCCACACAGTTGGCTAACCTTTTGAGGCCTGATCCTTCGATCTTAGCTAGGGCATTCTTCACCTCTTCATCCCCATCTCTCTAAACTTCCAGTCTTTCATTCACTTTCAAATCCCAAGTTCAAATTCCTCCTCCATGGTGTTTACGGGTTGAGGGACCGCTAGGTTCATGCCCCATGTCCCATGTGTGGGGCATATCTTCATTACTTGATGGTTATTCTATTCTCTTTCTTCGATTATGATTTCTAGTGATTTGATCATGTCTCTCTTGCTTCTGCTTTCCCTCTACCTAGATTTCACTTTCGATCCCGAGGGGGTAGACACATCATATCTTATTGGCTATCTCTTTCCTAAGTGTTCAGTGCTGTTGCTACCAAGATGATCATGCAAGATTTTCTATCTCTTTGCACTTCATTCTTTGGAGTTAGATCGCTATCTGCTTGGCTTCTTGGCTGATCTGAGTTGTTTTGTGATCCCAAATCGATCTCACATTTCAACTCTATTCTTTGACGTAATGTGTTCCTAGATCGATCACACATTAGTCAAAGAGGGGCAAATGTATACTCCTAAAAATGGTCACCTAGACTATTAGCCCCTTGCTAGCATTATTTGCTAAATTATCAATTGCTTATTCTTCATCAAATCCTAGTTTTATCATTTATTCAATTATTTTCTATGGGCTAACCATCTTATCCTAAGTTTTTATTTATTTAAAAAGAATATTTCCTCCCCTTTTAAATAAATAAAAGCCCCCACTTTTCCTCTTATCCTAAGTTGCACAAATAAAACATTATTCTTATTTTATAAAAAGGGAAAAAACACTTTTTTTCTTATATGGACACAAAAGTCAACTCTTATTTTCCTATTGGAGGATATTTGTGCACATGGATTACTCCTCTTTCAAGCTCCACCCTTGATTAAATCTTTTTCCTCTTAATCTCCATGGTCCATTCCTCCTCCTTTCCTTTAAAAGGAGAGCTATCTTCCTCATTTTATATCTTAGGTTTTTATGCTAATGTTATGCTGCAGGTTTTCTAGGTACATTTGGAGCTTTTGAAAATTTGGAGCATTCTTGGCTTTTGCATCTACATGTTATCATAGTTTCATTTCTTGCATTATCATGACATTCTTAGCTTAGATTTCCTTTATGCTTTAGATTAATTCATCTAGCTTAACTAGGAGGCTTTGTAATACTTGCATCTTTCATTTTCATAGCTTAGCTTGCATTTCCATTTCTAGCTTGCATTGCATTCTCATTTGATTCTTGAGGATATTGAAATTCTTGCCCTTGTCTTCATTGAATCTCCCATTGCATGGTTTACTAGCAAGGTTATAGGCTAAATAGCTCTAGTTGAGAGCATTTTTAAGACCCTTGCACTCCATGCCTAGGGAGCTATGGATCAATTTTTGAGACCTCATTCTTGAGTGTTCTTGAATGTAAGGATTCATAGAAGTGTGACACAATTTTAGCACATAATAAGGTTACCTTAATTCCTCACAATGCGCTTAGTAGATTTTTACCTATTTTTAGCAATTCTTGTGCTTTGTCCAATCAAAACCAGTGAAAATCAATCAAAAATAGAGAATTTCAATTATTAGGGTTAGCTGTTAGCCAAAATCTGAAAACCAAATCTAACAAACTACTTGAAAAATTGAAATGACAATTGAACTCTGGCATTGAAACTCATACGACAGTGGGTTACCTTCTAGACGATAGTCCAAAAACTTGTACGACAATGGGTATTAGTTCATACGACAATGGAGCTTCTAGACGACAGTGTGTTTCTTCTTGTATGATCCTCGATCAAATCAACTATCGTACGATAATGGGTATTTCCTAGTACGAGTTTCTGACAAAACTCATATGAAAATTATACGGACAGAAAATAAAAATCATAGTTGGGGATAGAAAAAGACAAGAAAATGATAGAAATTGATAAAATGTGAAGGGAAACCCGTTTCAGGGCCCCATGGTGGGTGCCAAAAATGTGTGTGTGAAATTTGTACCTGATCTGTAGACACAACACTTCAGTAAAACATTAGAGGTTATGAAATCAAAATCATGCAATAAATGAAACTAAACTAACTAGGTGATTTACTACCTTCTAGTAGATGCGAGTATGTATTCTCAAATTATACCGAGATCAGTGACCTTGACAACACCTAAACGAAGGATTTGAATACAAGATAACAATGAAGTAGTGAATGCAAATTAATCTATATTTTTGGGTTTTCTATGCAATAAGAATGAAAAATCTAATATGAATCTATTCTAGAATGAAATTGATATGCAATACAATTAATCTAACAATGATATGCTAAAATATAAATGATCTCACAAAGTTGTTTGATTCGTAAAGAAGCTTCGATTCTCCAGATTCCAATTCGCCAGCATAAGTTTGCAAAATTATGAGATGATTTGAGATGAGCTAAAGCCTTAATTTATAGAAATCCAGGGCTTTGAGGATGCATGGAAGAAAGCCATAAATCACTCAAATAACTCAGGTTGATTTTTGAGTTATTTTTAAATAAAAGATATTTAACTCACAAAAATATGCAAAAGCATAGTCTAACTCAAAATAGAGTTTAGCTTTAATTGATAATTGATAGTTATCTACTTTTATGATTGTGCATAATAATTATGAATTAATTTTATAATAAAGTGATTTATTTCCAACTTAACTGATTTTGACAAATAAAACAATTGATTTATGGGTTAATCAATTATTTTTCAAACTTTTATTCAAAAAACAAGATTATTAAAAATTGACAACTTGCTTTAATTAATTAAATAAGAATTTAATCAATTATTCATAGGATTTTGGATTTATTGTCAAAATTAAATAATACAATTTAGGAATAAATAGAATTAACTTCAATTAAATAATTAAGTGGCAGTATTAAATCTAATTAATTAAATATTGAGAATATTCAATTAATCAAACTTTAGGATAAATTGGATTTATTGCCAAATAATCATTAAATTAAAGATAATTATGATGATTAGGAATATTCTCCGATGCAGAATTTAAGATAATCAATTAGGATTCGATGATGTTCAGATGTGCCTTAGGTTAGGACTTTGATGTCGATTTCATTTGATGTGTCGATGTAGGAGGTTAATGAACCTATAGCCCATTTTTGGGGTATTACAGTCATTGATGTCAAAACCTTAACTGGTAAGACTGTTGCTACTTAGGAAAGTACTATATCTATTTGAGTGTTTCTAAGGGTATAGGCAAGGTTGGTAACAATAGCACCTAAGGAAAGGTTGAGTTATCTTGATGCTACAAAGTGTACTTTACTATGTTGTACAATGATGAGATAATGTATTATTTATCTTAGTAAGATTGAAGACTAAACTAGTAGGCTTGGCCGAGCAAAACTGGAGAAATCATGTTCAAGCTGAGTAATGTTAGTGTCGACCGAGTCAGTATATGCCGAGCAAAATTCTAGTGTCGACCGAACATTAGTTAATTGCAAAGGAAGATAGTATAAGCCGAGGAAATTTTTTTAGTAATGATCAAGCTTTCTACATGAAGACCGAGTAGTTGATCACAGTATTGACCGAGCATCAGTATTTTTTAAGATTTGGAGCTGACATTGTTGAATTCTTGGATTATGTAAAAGGTGTTGACTTTATTTATTAATTGTTTGAAAGCATTGAATGCTCTGAAAAATGTTTTATTGTAAATCTTTAAGAGATTTGAGATGTTTCTAGAAAAGGAGCCGAAGAACATAAAGTGGGTAGATTCAATGAATCTGACCTAACCCTAAGATCTACGAAGGAGATTGAGTAGCAAAAGATGAGTTAACCTAATTGAGGAAGTATTAAGAGAACCTAAGCATTAGGTATGTGTGTGCATGGGTGAACAGAGGATGCTAGAAGATCAGTAGATGTTATTGAATGTATAAGTAGATAAGGCTAAAGGAGAAGTGTGGTGATTGCTTGAAGAAAAGTTCTGAGCAGATTAGAGATGGAGATGGAAAAGTTTCAAAGTCAGTAAACCAACATTTGTGTACGGGATTGGATCTGATATTTGCAAATTGAGTTGTATGTTTTTCAGATCAATATTGCTGCTACTTTCTAACCATTGTAACAGTCAAAAACCTTTTAACAGAGGTTGACCTAACAGTCATATGTTTAAATCCTTTAAACAAGGTTGCATTCTAATGGAATGTATGTAAGTTCTATAACAAGGCTCACTTCTAATAGAGTGATTGAAATCCTTTAACCGGGTCACACCTAATAGTGTGTATTGTAACCTTTGATAGGGTTGGCTTTTAACCGTGCTTACTTCAAAAGAATGAAAATAATAGTAGCATGTTACAAAGTGATTTTTCCCAGATTAGGTTTCCACTATAAATCCTAGTGTCAATGCTTGTATGAATGTTTTGGTTTAAACATTTTTGTGTTTTATAAGTTAGATATAGTTGGGTAGTGGACTACAATGTTATATGTTTCTATTATTGAATCAGTGATGATCGAGTTGGTTTTGGTTGTTAGATCTAATTTAAAGAAAAGTTTTTGAAGTTTGTTTTATACATCTGGACTTGAGAACAACTGATTCACCCCCCCTCTCTATTGTTATAAATCATATTAACAATTCGTATCAGAGTTGTGTTGCTTATTATTGGTGTTTACATAAATCAAGTTTAAAGGGACTTGAAGCAAATGATCAGTATGTATGAGAAGGAGGTACCGAAGCTAAATAAGGAAAACTTTCCTGCATGGCAAAGCTTGATGAAGCTGCATCTGGCCGGTATTAGTGATTCTACAAAGTACTAAATTGAGAATGACTATGTCTCACCTGTCACACCTTTGACTGCTGAAGAAATGAGAGCTAAGCAAGAACATAATCAGGCAATGTTAGAAATTGCATCTGCCCTAAGCTATCCAGAATTTGAGGACATTAAGGATTGCACAAGTGCTAAGGAGATGTGGGACGCTCTTGCAAAGATCTATGGTGGTGACATAAATATACTAAAAGCTAAGGTTGAGAGTCTCAGAGGTAAGTTTGATGAAATGAGAATGCAAGAAGGTGAGAATCCTATATATGCTATTAAGATCTTAGCTATTCAGGAATCTAGATGTAACTCTGCAAATGTGCTTACTTTGAAAAGTTTGGTTGGCAAGCTGATTGCTTTTGAACTCTCTAACTATGATAACTTCACTGTTGGTAGTATTGGTAATATTGAATCTACTTTTAAGTCACAATTAGTTCTGAACAAGCCAAAGAAAGAAAAAGAAAGATGCATCAGTGAAAGTGAAAGTGACAGTGACACTTTTGATGAAGAACTTGAAGATCTAGAAGCTCTTATGGCTAGAAGACTAAGAAGGGGAAAAGGAAAATATAAAGGTAAACTCCCTATTATATGTTTTGCATGTAATAAAGTTGGTCATATAGCTGCTAGATGTCCTAACAGGAATGATAAAGATGAAGATAGAAAAAGAAAACACAAAGATAGAAGAGATGACAGAAGCTACCAAAGGTACAAAGACTACAAAGGAAAAGGTAAGAAATCTTGTTACATTGCTGAAGAAGAAACTGACACTGATAGTGATGATTTTGAAATTGAGGTAGTCTATGTTGCAATGAAAGATGAATCTGATGAGGATGAGAAAACTGCATTGATCTCCTATGTGAACAGGAATGAAAAATAGATTATTGATAGTGGTTGTTCACATCACATGACTGGTGACAAGAGTAAGTTTGAGACCTTACATCATTATAGAAGTAAAAGTGTAAAATTTGGTAATGATGCACCATGTCCTGTTGGAGGAAAAGGTTTGATTAAACTGACTAATAAGATCTCTTGTGAAAATTCATATTGGGTTGAAGGTCTAAATTATAATATGTTAAGTGTTACATAGCTCAACAACATTGGTTACTGAGTGGAATTTCATCACAAGAAAGCTAAAATATTTGATGCTACTGGTGAACTGATTAGAAGTGGAGAACATACTAGAGGTAATTTGTTCTATCTTGACCTATCTGAAGAAGCATATATGGTTTCACAACTTGATGACATTTGGTTATGGCATAAGAGGCTATGTCATGTTAACTTTGATAATCTGGTAGAAATTAGTAAGAAGAAGAAAGTAAGAGGTCTACCTAGATTGAAGAAACTTGAGAATGTGATGTGCAAGGAATGCCAGTTAGGAAAAATGACAAAGTCAAGTTTTAAGAGCAAATCCTTTACTTATGATAACATTTTAGATTTGGTTCATACTGATCTTTGTGGACCTATGGGTGTACAAAGTTACTTTGGTGCTAGATATTTTATCTTGTTTGTTGATGATCATACCAAGATGATGCATGTAATGTTTCTAAAAGAAAAATCTATTGCTTTTCAATTCTTTAAGTGGCATTTGGCTAAGGTTGAGAATGAGACAGGTAGGAACCTAAAATGTCTTAGATCTGACTAAGGTGGAGAATTTACATCAAATGAATTCAATCTATTTTGCAATGAAAGAGGAATCAAAAGACATATGTCTGCACCTAGAACACTTCCATAGAATGATATAACAGAGAGAAGAAATAGATCTATCTTGGATTGTGCAAGGACATTGTTGATTGAAAAGAATGTGGCACAAAAATACTGGAAATAAGATATAAGTACAACTATCTACACTCTTAACCAGGTACAGATCAAGAAAGATACAAATTTGACACCCTATGAATTATGGTATGGGCATGCACTGAGTGTTAAATACTTTAGAATCTTTGGAAGCAAGTGCTACATATTAAAAGATAATAGAAATGGAAAGTTTGATGCTAAAAGTGATGAAGACATATTCCTAGGATATTCCACAAAAAGTAAAGCTTATAAGTGTTTGAACTCTAACACTAACAAAATTGTGGAAAGTGTGAGTGTCAAAGTTGATGAGTATGCAAAAAGAAATGAAGTTGACAGCAAAAGAGAACCAGAAGATTATAGATCTTTTGTGTATATTGAAGAAGAAGAAGAGGCAAGTAATAGACTTGCACCTGATGTCGAGTCTTGTGTAAGCAATGCCGAGTGATAGGAAGATGCTACCGAGCATCAGGAAAACAATGCCAAAAGAGAACAAGAACATGCCGAGCGATAAGATAATGCTGTCGAGTATCAAGAAGAGGTTGCCGAGCATTCAAAAGATGAATCTAAAAATCTTGTTGAGGAACCTGATGAAATAGAGGAGAGAAGAGCTGAACCTATTTTGGAAAAATATGTAAGAAGACATCACAAGCCTGAACAGATAATTGGAGACAAACATACTGGAATTCTGACTAGAAGTAAGACGAAGGATCCAACATGTTTACTGTGTGAATTTGAACCTAAGTCAACTAGAGAGGCATTAGAAAATAAAGATTGGATACAAGCAATGAATGAAGAAATAGACTAGATAGAGAAGAATGATACTTGGACTTTGGTGCCGAGACCTGAAAACAAAAATGTTATAGGAACAAAGTAGGTGTTCCAGAATAAGTTGAATGAAAAAGGTGAAATAACTAGGAACAAAGCTAGAGTAGTATGCAAAGGCTACACACAAGAAGAAGGAATAGATTATGGGGAGACATTTGCCCCTGTAGCTAGATTGGAAGGATTAAGAACTTTGCTTGCATATGCTGCTTATAAAGATTTCAAGGTTTATCAAATGGATGTCAAGTCTGCATTCTTAAATGGTATACTAGAAGAAGAAGTTTACATAGAACAACCAGAAGGTTTTATTGATCCAAATAGAAGACACATGGTATGCAAACTGAACAAAGCACTATATGGATTAAAACAAGCTCCCAGAGCATGGTATGAGAGGTTGCATAACTACTTGATACAGATTGGATTTTCAAGAACAAATGACACAAGCAATCTGTACATGAAGGATGAAGAAGGTAAAGGTATCCTGTTCGCAAAATTTTTTGTGGATGATATTATTTTGGTGGACAAGATGCTTTGTGTAAAAGATTTTCAAATGAAACACAAACTGAATTTGAAATGAGCATGTTTGGTGAGACCAAATTCTTTGTTGGTTTACAAGTATATCAAATGAAGAAAGGAATTTTCATTACATAGTCTAAGTATGTTAATGAAATACTGAAATTTTTTGGGATGGAAGATTCTAGACCAATGAGTACTCCTATGGCTACTGGACAAAAGTTATCTAAGAATGATGATGTTGTAGAAGTGAACTAGACTTTGTATAGATCCATGATTGGAAAATTGCTATATGCTGTACATAGTAGACCAGATATTGCACTAGCTATTAGGATTGTGGCAAGATTCTCTACCAATCCCAAGGAAACACACATGATGGTTGTGAAAAGAATTATGAGATACTTGAAAGGGACTGTTGACTATGGGCTATATTACAAGAAGGATGAAAGATTTGAACTAAGAGTTTATATAGATGCTGATTGGGCAAGAAATGTAGATGACATAAAGATTACTAGTGGTGGAGCTTTCTTTCTTGGACAAAGATTAGTCTCCTGGACGAGCAAGAAACAAAATTGCATTTCCTAATCTACTGCTGAAGCTGAGTATGTTTCTGCTGCAGTAAACTGTTCAAATTTGGTATGGATAAAATAGTTGTTGGTAGGCATGAAAAAAGAAATCACTAAACCTATTGTTATTTTCTATGACAACACAAGTGCTATGAACATTTCTAAGAATCCAGTGATGCATACTAAGACCAAGCACATAGACATCAAGTATCACTACTTGAGAGAATTGGTACAAGATAAAGAAGTCTGAATGGAATATGTGAATACAAAGGAAAAATAAGCAGACATATTCGCTAAAGCTTTAACTAAAGAAGCACATGAGTATTTGAGAAGTCAATTAGGGGTCCTTCCCCTAACTGAGGCTGCCTAGTTAAGCTAGGAGCATTGCATCAAATATCCTACAAAAAAATATTTGACAAATTGATGCAGAAGATTGTCACACTTTAGGACTGGCCTAGAGTTGTGAAGAAGAGAAAAGACAAGGAATTAGTCATAAGCAAGATGAGAGAGGGAGAAACACTAAGCTACACAGATAATATTTACATCTGATGGATGTATGTTTTAGCTACTACTTTGGCATTTTTGTCAAAGATGGAGATGAGCTGAGATGATATAATAACACATGAAATTGAAAGGAAAAGTAAGGAGATGATGAACTAAAATGAAGGATTAGGATAGAGGGAGATATGGATATTTTTGACGGTCACAGAAGTGAGGCTAACAGATTCTGAATCAGAATGAAGCTAAGGATATTACAAATTTTTTTTCTGATGGACAGATAAGTTTTTGGATTGGTTGGTAATCCATGTGTTATTCAGGTGATATCATATGGTGTTGCAATCAATGCCAAAGAGGGAGATTGTTGGAAAATGCAATTGAAGAAATTGTTGTGTTGTCATTGATGTCAAAACCTTAACTGGTAAGACTGTTGCTACTTAGGAAAGTACTATATCTATTTGAGTGTTTCTAAGGGGATAGGCAAGGTTGGTAACAATAGCACCTAGGGAAAGGTTGAGTTATCTTGATACTACAAAGTGTACTTGACTATGTTGTACAATGATGAGACAATGTATTGTTTATCTTAGTAAGATTGAAGACTAAACTGGTAGGCTTGACAGAGCAAAAATGGAGAAATCATGTTCAAGTCGAGTAATGTTAGTGTCGACCGAGTCAATATATGCCGAGAAAAATTCTAGTGTTGACCGGACATCAGTTAATTGCCGAGGAAGACAGTATAAGCCAAGGAAATTTTTTTAGTAATGACCGAGCTTTCTACATGAAGACCGAGTAGTTGATCACAGTATTGACCGAGCATCATTATTTTTTTAGATTTGGAGCCGACATTGTTGAATTCTTGGATTATGTAAAAGGTTTTGACTTTATTTATTGATTGTTTGAAAGCATTGAATGCACTAAAAAATATTTTATTGTAAATCTTTAAGAGATTTGAGATGTTTCTAGAAAAGGAGCCGAAGAACATAAAGTGGGTAGATTCAATGAATCTGACCTAACCCTAAGATCTACGAAGGAGACTGAGTGGAAAAAGATGAGTTAACCTAATTGAGGAAGTATTAAGGGAACCTAAGCATTAGGTATGTGTGTGCATGGGTGAACAGAGGATGCTGGAAGATCAGTAGATGTTATTGACTATATAAGGAGAAAAGGCTGAAAGAGAAGTGTGGTGATTGCTTGAAGAAAAGTTCTGAGCAGATTAGAGATGGAGATGGAAAAGTTTCAAAGTCAGTAAACCAACATTTGTGTATAAAATTGGATCTGATATTTGCAAAGTGAGTTGTATGTTTTTTAGATCAATACTGCTGCTACTTTCTAACCATTGTAACAGTCAAAATCCTTTTAACAGAGGTTGACCTAACAGTCATATGTTTAAATCCTTTGAATAAGGTTGCATTCTAATGGAATGTATGTAAGTCCTATAACAAGGCTCACTTCTAACAGAGTGATTGAAATCCCTTAACCGGGTCACACCTAACAGTGTGTATTGTAACCTTTGACATGGTTGGCTTTTAACTGAGCTCACTTCAGAAGAGTGAAAATATTAGTTGCATGTTACAAAGTGGTTTTTCCTAGATTGGGTTTCCACTATAAATCCTAGTGTGAATGCTTGTGTGAATGTTTTGGTTTAAACATTTCTTTTTTTTACAAGTTAGATACAATTGGGTAGTGGACTGCAATGTTATATGTTTCTATTATTGAATTAGTGATGACTGAGTTGGTTTTGGTTGTTAGATCTAATTTAAAGAAAAGTTTTTGAAGTTTATTTTATACATCTAGACCTGAGAACAACTGATTCACCCCCCCTCTCTGTTGTTCTAAATCATATTAACATCATGATCACAATATAAAAAATGACTTTGACATCTTGATCAATGGAAATACACCAAGCTCTTCTCTAATGTGTCTAATGTGGGTTTGATTTTATAATGATACGGAAAAAATATTAAGACAAATAAGAGGTGTTAGGTATTATTTTACTAATGCAATCATCTCATGTAAATAGATCCTTGCTAGGTGCCAAAACATCTATATAATTGATCAAAATGTGAAACCAAAAAAAATGAATAAAAGGTATATAGGGAGGTTTTTATAAAAAGAGGGGGTAAAGGGGTATAAGGGATGACATAATATTGATGTTAATACACAAAATATTCAAACTTAGCACTGAAATATCCATCTAATATTGAGAAAACCATGTACCTAGATATTTTTAGATTGTTAGAATCTTTCTATTGTGTGATGAAATATTCTCATTCCTCGAAATATTCCTAGAGACTATGTCAATTAAAAAATTCCAAACACCACCAAGATATATTGTGAAGGGTATAAATATATTCTAAACTTAATTTTTTGCATCAAATTTGGGCTACTATTTTTGGTGTTTGTGGGTGTAGGTGAGAGGATTCTTGCTACTAGTGAGGGGGTTCTTCTTCTTTTTTTCTTTTTTTCTGGTGATTAAGACACAACACGAGTGAGACATGTTAAGGAATCCCATGCAAGGATTTTAAACTTTCTTTTTCATTTTTTTTGAATTTGAAATAATTTTTAAAAACCAAAATAATGAAACACCCATATTAGAGTATGTATACATGTGTTTAGGAATAAAAGAAATGGACTAAACTAGCTTGTAATTTAACTAGAGTCAACCTCTTTCGAATAAAACATTGGAACACTGATGCATGGGCATTTTGGGTTCCTGGAGATCTTTCTTAGTCTTGGAGGAATTCCCTGACAGTGGGATACAATACTTTATTTTGGGAAGCTTTATGAGTTTCTGTGTTGTGATGATCTGTGGAGATCTCTAGCATGTGTGATGAAAGGGGTTTGTCCCTTGATATTTGTGGAGGCTATGTCTAAGATCACATCTCTTGAGGTGGCATGGTTTGAGAGATCTTGGATGATCTTCTCTAACTGGTTCTGTGTTTCCTACCTAGACCGTTTGGAAGATTGGGTATGCGATCGATGACCATTGGGAGTTAGCTTGTGCGGTCTTGGCTCATGGTTGTTGGGCTTTGTGTGGACCTATGTCTATGGTCGCACCTCCTGATGTTCTTTCACATTAGAGATGGAGATGTTCTTATTTAGGTCTGGACCTAAATGTTCTTCATATTCTGGGTGATCAGATTGGGCTTATTAGCCTTGCGATGATGTTTCATGATCTGCGGTGTTTGATGGATCATTGGAGGATGTTCTTACGTTTGATGCTGACCCTTGTGTGTGGGTGCATGTCATGTAGTGTTTATTTAGGGGTGATCCTTATGATTTGGGTCCTGCCCTTTATTTATAAATTCTCTTGGGGTTTGGGGATTGAATAAGCTGACTTGTGGCTTGAGATCTAGTATTTAAGTAGATGTGTAGTTCTTGTTTTAGGGATTAGTAGTATGATGGAGGAGTAATAGATGGTGGAGTAGAAGTAGATTTGTGAATCTAAGAGTTTGTAGTAGAACTAGTGGCTTGAGCGCTTAGAATGACAAGAGGTTGCTTTGTGGCATGTGAGCACAAGTTTAGATCATGTCTTGGTTGTTCCTATCAGAGGCTACCTATTGCAGATCTGAACTAGTTGGGGGTTACTTGGATCTTGCGAGATCTTTCAGATACATTGTTATTGTTTATGTATTGGCCGAAACCTGGAAGGCCTCATAGCTGGGCATGTTGAATTAAACTCTATTTTGAAGCCTTATATTATTGTATTTTGCTGTGCTTGTTGTTGTCATAAGTACTGGTGTAGGTTTGGATTATCCATAATTGGATCCTCCATCTCTACCCCACGTCAAGTGGTATCAGAGCTTGAAGATTTTGAGTGTGTCAATAGATCATCGAGGGTGAGGCAGTTTACACCAGGACCTTGGATTGAAGATGCCTCCGAGGAGAGCAAATTAGATCTTGCGATGTGTGTGTGGGAATTGATCAACTATTTGGAGTCCTAGATCTCTTTATTGTGGGGTGGAAGATCATGGTTCTAGCTCACAATTGCAGATGGATTGTTTTGGTTGTGTGACTTTGATGTGAGAGATGAAGATTTCCTTGAGTGAACAAATTGCCGAATTGAGGCAGGTTGTGAAGATGGATAGTAGATTGATGAGTGTGTGGAGGCAGCTGGAATCTTGCAATCAGATCATTGAGCAGAGGTAGTTGCACTTTGAAAGGAACTTGATGGATAAGTTGGGTCAGTTTTGGCCTAAATTCAATATGAGGATTGAAGAGGTGATGAAATCTTGTTGGAAGAGAGTTGTCTGGCTGATTAAGAAGATTATTCAAAGAAGAAGACACTTTGATGTTAGGGAAGAGGTGAAGAATGACTTTGCTGAAGATGATAAGGTATGTGTTGGTTTTCATGAGAAGATGGTTGGATCTAGCATGGAAATTGTAGAGCATCTGGTTGGGCTTGATCAGATTATTGTTAGTGAAGAGTTACTTGTTTCTGAACATCTTTGTGATGGTGGTGTTACCGACTTGCTTTTGTTTGGTGTTATGGTGCAGATCTTATTTTCTAGTTCTAGACTTGAATTACTGGTTGATAGTAATGAGTCTTGTGATGAGTTGCAGAGATGGGATGTTGATGATGAGGGATTTCATATTGATGTGGATGTGACTTTGGATCTACTTGTTGGGGAGCTGGATACTCTTGTTGTTGAGATTGGTTGTGGTGATTAGTGGTATGCTGATTGGATTGTTGAGATTCATATGATCCTGATGTTTGAATGGATGAAGCATAGATCATGGTTGATTTTCTGATTTGTTCTCTTGTCCTTGATGGATTGGAAGCCTTTGGTGAAGATGAAGTTGATTGCAGGTAATTATTTTGAGATTAAAGTATGGGACATACTTTTTATTTACCTTGGTAGTATGATGCAGGAGCATTTTGGGTTCCTAGAGATCTCTCTTAGTCTTGGAGGAATTCCCTATCGGTGGGATACAATACTTTGTTTTGGGCAACTTTCTGAGTTTTTGTATTGTGATGATCTGTGGAGATCTCTAGCATGTGTGATGAAAGGGGTTTGTCCCTTGATGTTTGTGGAGGCTATGTCTAAGATCACATTTATTGAGGTGGCATGGTTTGGGAGATCTTGGATGATCTTCTCTGACTGGTTTTGTGTGTTTCCTACCTGTACCGTTTGGAAGATTGGGTATGTGATCGATGACCGTTGGGAGTTAGCCTGTGTGGTCGTGGCTCATGGTTGTTGGGATTTGTGTGGACCTCTGTCTATGGTCTCACCTCTTGATGTTCTTTCATGTTGGAGATGGTGATGTTCTTATTTAGGTTTGGACCTAAATGTTCTTCATATTCTGGGTGATCAGATTGGGCTTATTAGCCTTGTGATGGTGTTTCATGATCTGCGATGTTTGATGGATCATTGGACGATGTTCTTATGTTTGATGTTGACCCTTGTGTGTGGGCACATATCATGTAGTATTTTTTTAGGGGTGATCCTTATGATTTGGGTCCTGCCCTTTATTTGTAAATTCTCTTGGGGTTTGGGGATTGAATAAGCCGACCTGTGGCTTGCGATCTAGTATTTAAGTAGATGTGTAGTTCTTGTTTTAGGGATCAGTAGTATGATGGAGTAGTAGATGGTAGAGTAGAAGTAGATTTGTGAATCTGAGAGTTTGTAGCAGAACTAGTGGCTTGAGGGCTTAGGACGATAAGAGGTTTCTTGGTGGCTTGTGAGCACAAGTTTAGATCCTATCTTGGTTGTTCCTATTAGAGGCTTCCTGTTGCAGATCTGAACTAGTTGGGGGTTACTTAGATCTTGCGAGATCTTTTAGATACATTTTTATTCTTTATGTATTGGCTAAAACTTGGAAGGCCTCACAATCGAGCATGTTGAATGAAATTCTATTTTGAAGCCTTATATTGTTGTACTCTGCTGTGCTTGTTGTTGTCATAAGTGTTGGTGTAGGTTTGGATTATCCATTGGATCCTCCATCCCTACTCTACGTCAAACACAAATTGACAAAAGGTGTTTAGTTTGGATAGATCTACTCAAAGAGACCAAAACAACTTGGGTTTTGTTACTTTGTTGCCAAAAAAAATGGATTGATTGATTGTGATGTGGTCTAATTATGTCTAACGAAATATATAAATTATAATATAAACTAATAAAACATAATTATAAACACACATGAAGAAATAAATATTAGCAAAAATGGAACTTAGATACTGAGGTGCACTTGTGACTGAAATAAGGTTTTTATGCTAGACTAATTTACTAGGCACCCCTATCATGAAGTTGCATGGACTGAAATAAATTCCCATGTATGGAATAATTAGAACTAGATCTTCTATCACCTAAAATCCTAGTTGAAACATGCAAAATTAGGGGATTAGGTGCTCATTTTGTCTCTCAAATTAATAGTGACGATCTTTGTCTCTAAAAATCCCATCTTCCTATACCTTGGCATTTTCAAAAAGTTATAGATTTTTTGTTGGGATCTTGGCTTATTCAAGCCCTTGTTTTGGTATTCCTATCTCCATGAATTGACAAATGGATATTGAAATAAAGTGTTTTCTCCAAACCTCAAGTGTGTCTATGATTGTGGCAAGTAGAAAAATGCATAAACATAAAAAGGAACCTTGCGCAATGTGTTAGAGTGGAGTCCTAGACGTCCTTTGAATCTTATCTCAGACTAGGACAATCTAATAGCTTATATATCAATCACAAGGTTTCCTTTTGATAAAAATTTGACACAAAATGATCAAATGTAAAAATTGAGACTAGTTTTTATAATTTCAAGGATAACACTTGAATTCCAAAGTTTTTCAAAACCATTTGGCATGACTAAGGAGTAAAGCACCCTAGTCCTTTGAACAGAGATGCAACAATTAAGGCCTATAATACAGGATTTGATCTAAATTTTTGTAATTGACAATAAATTAAGTGCAATAATATATGATGAACATTTAAAATAGAATAGGGAAAATCTCATCTAGTTGGAGGCTAAATCATAGGGTAGATATTATCGTAAAATGATCTATAGGAATGGACACTAAAGAAAGTGCCAAAAATAAGGTAAAATTGAGCTCGTAATTAAGGAGTACAATTTACAACACTATAACATGATTTTTTTTGGCATGGAGGCTATATGGAGCTATACAATAGTACAAAATTTTGTGGAGATTGCTTGGCCAATTTTTTCCCCAAAATTTCAAATTCTTCTTTTTAAACATTTGGATAGATGATCTTAAGTTTTTTGGCCATTTTGGATCTAATGGTGATGCATGTTTCACTCTAAGATGTGTCAATTTTTTTCTTCAAGATCACAGTTTTTAGAGTTTGAAAAAGAAGTCATAGATTTGGTACTTTGATATTATATTGGAGTTAATAATGAACCTAACAACTCCCAAAAATTAGCAATAATTAAAGTACCTATCAAATTTTAAAATAAAAAGTTATGATTGTGATGTAGTGTAGTAAATACAACCCTATGAAAAGGAAACTACGTTCCTTTAAGAGTCAAATTCACAACACTCATTCAAATATCTCCTAATTAGATGAACTAGTGAAGTAGCTATTCATAGATAAAGAGAAGGAATATTTTAGTTATAGGAATGAGAAGTACAAAAAATAGGGACTCTTCGATCTGAATCTAAGTGTATCAAGCATAGACACCAGTGCAACACGCATACATCTGTGCAACATGTTGTAGTCCTGTACATACCATAATAGAAAATACTAAGAATTTAACAAAAACCCAAGTTCATACTTGAGATAACTTGCAAAACATAGAATGAGAAATATAACAAAAAATACTATATAATAGAGATAAATAGAAATGAAATGGACAAAATACAAGCAAACTTCTATGCAACTGAATGTCTCCAAAAAAACTTGCCCACATACAAGAGAGTAAAAATGTTTGCTATTGTTTGGAGACTTGCCTCAGTCAAGTCCCTTCTTTGGTGTTTCCACCTCCATAATAGCCAGATAGATATATTATTTAAAAAGACAAATATAAAAATGAATGATAACATAATAGAAACACAACCCGCTAAGTAGAGGAAAACCCCTATTACGTGAGATATGCAAATAGAAACAAATCTTAGTAGTGGAAGAAAACCCCTATTTCATGAGATAAAATGATATTGATAGATAAGGATGAGGTAAATCCCAAGATTCTCAAAGATACAAGAGAAATGGAGATATATTACCAAATCACTGTAAGAGATTTTTGTAGTAAGTGAGAGAGCAAGAGAGTTGTGAGAGCCAAGATGATGCAAAATATTTTGTGTGCAAGAACCAAGAGAGATTTTATAGATACTAATTTTTTTTATAGAGAGATGTAATGAAGCAAGAAGCTAGGTTTTAAAGGGGAAAAAGAGGCACCTAGATCATTCTAGAAGATTATGAGCTATTCCACTAATAAAAGTGGGTAACAAGTGGAATAATGTATAAGACTGCTATTTTAATGTTGGGATGTCAGTGGACGAATGTGCAACATGTGGATGTTCATGTGGCATGCTCACATCCAGGAAAATCATGTTAAAAAATGACAAGTGGCAAGGACAACACACTATTAATGCAAAACTAATGTTAGAATATAGTTGAGGAAAGAGACATTGAGCATCCTGAGAGGGAAAAGGATAATGCAAGAGATGAAGTGGACCTATACAAATACTAGAGGAATGGACACTAAAGTGGCTACAAAAGTGTAGTCTAAATTGCAAATGGGGGTATATAATTTTTGACTCTGCATGTGCTATGCAACCTTGAGAGTGTAATACCCCAAAAATGGGCTATAAGTTCATTAACCTCCTATATCATCAAATCATATGAAATCGACATCAAAGTCCTAATCTAAGGCACATCTAAACATCATCAAATCTAATTGATTATCTTAAATTTTGCATCGGAGAATATTCCTAGTAATATTCCTAATTATCTTAATTATCTTTAATTTTATAATTATTTGGCAATAAATCACATTTATCCTAAAATTTGATTAATTGAATATTTTCATATTTAATTAATTAGATTTAATATTTGCCACTTAATTATGTAATTAAATTTAATTCTATCTATTATTAATTGTATTATTTAATTTTGACAATAAATCAAAATTCCTATCTTTAATTGATTAAATTCTTATTTAATTAATTAAAGCATGTTGTCATTATTTAATAATATAATTTTTAATAAAAGTTTGAATAAATAGTTAATTAACCCATAAATTAATTAATTATTTTCAAAAATCAGTTGAGTTGAGGATAAATCACTTTATTTATTTATTTAATTCTTAATTATTATGCATATTCAAAAGAAACAGTTAAACTCCAAATCAGAAAATCAATGCAAGTTATTGACTTTTTGGAACTCAACATCCTTTTGGAGTTCAAAAAGCTGATCTAAACTCTAATTTGAGTTAAAAAGCTGTTTTTGCATGTTTTTGCATGATTTTGAGAATTAACTATCTTTTATGATCAGATAACTCAAAAATCAAGATGAGTTAATTTGAGTGATTTATGGCTTTTATTCATGCACCTCCAAAGCCCTGGATTTCTATAAATTAAGGCTTTAGCTCTTCACAAATCATCTCATATTTTGCACAATCACGCTGGAGAATTGGAGACTGAGGAATCAACTTGCGAATTCAAAGCTTTGTGAGATCAATCTTATTTTTTTTGCATTCATATTACATATCATTGTTAGATTCATAGCATATCAATTTTCAATAGCATTCATAGCATATCAATTTCATTTAGCATAGATTTCATATCAGTTTTTACAATTATTATTGCATAGAAAAATCCAAAAAATAGCTTAATTGCATTTATTCCATATCCATCTTTTGCATTCAAATCCTTCATTTAGGTGTCGTCTAGGTCACTGATCTTGATTACAATCTGAGAACATTAATCTCGCACCTATTAGAAGGCAGTAAATCGCTTGGTTAGATAGCTTTCAATTTTGCATGATTTTGATTATAGCTAACCTCTAATGTTTTACTGAGTGTTGTGTCTACAGATCAGGTATAATTTTCACACACACATTTCTGGCGCCCACCGTGGGGCAACCCACCTTTGCATGCTGGTTTTGATTTTTTTGGGAGCTAAAACCCCAAAGTTTCAAAGATTTAATTTTATCTCCCAAACGGCTTGGAATTTTGATCTGAAATTTTTTTTGCAAGTTGGTGACATGTCATGAAAGCTACGGTAAAAAATTTAGAATTTTCTGAGATGTTTTGAATTTTTAATAATTTTTTCTTGAAATTCCGGAAAAAATTAATATCTGACGCAAATCAGCATATTTTTTGAAAATTTTTATATTTTCGGAAAGCTCTTTAAATTCTATAGGGGGTCCATTCTTTGTGTTTTAAATTTGGACATGATATCATAGCTCAAATAGTCAATTTACAAAAACTGGTCTGTTTTGATAAAATGGGTCTCTAGGGCACAAATGAAGAGATTTTTCTAAAATTTTTGCATTTTTGGAAAGCTCTCTGTTTTTTAGTAGGGGTCTCTATTCTGAATTTCTATTTTTGTGGCCAAAATCATATCAAAAAAATTAGATCTTGTTGACTAGGTCAAATGCAAAAAAAAAAATAAAGTTTTGTGATGGGTATGCACTTATTTTTTTTACATGGTTCAATGAATGATATGAGTTGTCATTTGGGTTGATTGCTGGTTATTATTACTGATAATAATTAATTTTTAGAGCTAACCCTATGGTTTTCATAAGTTGAATATATTTTGCATATCTTGTTTGCTTGTTTGCTTGTTGGAGAGTTCGTCACTTGCTTGCATGGAAAAGCTCAACAAAAATTGCTAAAAATCAAGCAAAATCTACTAAGTGCGTTGCAAGGATCCCAGGTATTCTCCTTCATCTAATAATATTTTGATTTGGGACTTAAAATAAATCTCTTATGTGTCAAGCTTGTGTGCATCTTTTCATGCTTTTGATCTATTTCTACACACTTGCATAATTGATACTAGGTTGTGAACCCTTAAGGATTCATTAAGTAGTCTTAGAATACTTGTGATTGATCTTGATTGCTATCTTGGGTTATTGGACTCGCTAATCCGTCGGCCCCTCATTTCCGCCCCGTGGTTGCAATCTCAGCGCCATAAAGGGGAGGGGTCAACAGGACAGAAGCGTTAAATGTTCCACTTGGCAACCCTTTTGTGCTTTTAGGAACTCCCTTGTTTTCTAAGTTGTGGACTCATTTTTAGCTTGTGTGAGGTGTTAAGTGTTCCACCTTGTGGACTCATCTCATATTCGCTTTAAACGTTAAGTGTTCCTCTTTCTACTTTTTGGATGCTTTTGGTAGATTTGCTTTCGGAACATACATCTGTGCTCACATAGTAATTAGGCCCTATGAACACTATTTGTGATTCTTGAGAGATTGGATTCCTAGTGAAATCCTTCTTGACGATAGAATCCTTGTAGGTAGGGAGGATACTTAGTGCGTTTCACATTCAACTTAGTTAGTGAGTCTTCTCTTATTGATCGACACATTCTCTCTCCGGAGAGGTTGATAGATCATGTGGGGTTGATATCACAAGCTTTGGTGAATCAAAATTGGTTAGTGCGTCTTCTCTTATTGATTGATACATTCTCTCCCCGGAGAGGTTGATAGATCACGTGGAGTTGATATCACAGACCTTGGTGGAACAAAACTTTGTCTTAGCGTGTCGGATTAATCTGCTTGCTTTGTTTGGGTTAAAAGTGAAGAGGTGTCAAAACCTTGAATCTAGAGCCAAGTCCCCTTGTGGTATACTATTGTGAGTCATCTTTAGAGAGGGTTAACCGTAGCGGACAATCCCTTCACAGGGCAAACTGCATTGACGGAACCTCAAGCGGTAATAGCCATTTTCGCCATGGTAGTGACAACCGCTATATAAATGTCCTTGTGGAAGAAATCTCCACGGGTATGGTTCATTGTTGGGTTGTCAGATCTCCCTAGCAGCTCTTGAAGATTAAGTTCTCAGACTGTGTCAAAACCCTGGTGCGCCGGGATTGGAGTTCACCCCTTTGAATCATAAAAGTTGCAGAGTCAAACCATTACTAAAAACCTTAGAGAGGCCAATTTTTCATTCTCAGGTATATGTGTGTTATTGCAAAACTTTTCAGAACATACACAATTAGTACTCTCAGGGATTAGCACAATTTGGTCACTTGATTGTTCATGCGCAAGGTTGCTTTTGCCCTTGATCATTGTTTTCAGACGTGCTTGGAATCACTTGCTTGCTGTTCTGTGTGCTTATTTATCTACTTGGCTATTAAAAACGATCAAATCTCGTATAACCTTCAAAATCTGGACAGTACAATTTGCAAACAATCCAAAACTGAAAATCTTAACTTTGCAAAAATTGACGTAAAGTTCTTTCTGGAGTCAAAAGTCATTTCAAGAATTCAAAAGTCGTACGAGTTTTGTCAAGTGTCATTTCAGCATTACCCAACTGTCGTATGAGTTTAGCAACTGTCATTTCATAGACTACCCAGTGTCGTACGAGTCTGTAGAGTGTCGTTTGGAAAAATTTGAGAAAGTTGTCAGAAATTGTCAAATTGCAAGATATCCAATGTTTCCAGCCTAGTTCCAGAATCTGTCAAAAATATCATTGTGTCAGGAACAGAGCAGTAGCTATTGAGCATTCTACCATTTTCTGAGTTTGATCTTTTGAATCCGATCTAGTCTTCTGTTTGATCAATTTGAGTCCTTTTTATCTCGTGTCAAAACCTTGTCATAACTATCAATCTTTAATCAATCAATCTTCAAAAACAAACTAAGTGTTGAGAACTCGTGTCCGCTATCTTTTGGGCGATCTATCCCATACATCCAGGGCACAGTTTCCTTCACCCACATCTCATCAGATCTTCAAAACTATCATAATCTTGACAAGGTTGCGCCATCCGATTTTCTCGAATCAAATTGTTCTTCAGTTGTCTTCATCCTTTTCTTCTGTTTCATTCAAAGTTAATGGTGGAGACCAGAGCTTCTTCACACAAGAAATCAGAAGAAACATCTCAGAACTTACTTTTGACCAATACCCCGGGTCCAACTCTTGAACAACTCATCAAGTCAGGTATCTACGAAGACGACGGTCTCGGTAACTTTCGATTAAAAACTGGTTACATACCTCCTCTATCAACTCACAGAGGTAATCAACAAACTCCTCCTCAATCTATTCCAGGGAGCCCAAAAACTCCTATCATGTCTCAAGCAGGGACAAACCATGGTTCTCTAGGAGGAGGATCCCAGGGACACCATTCTCAACATAATGCCGACCAAGACCCTACACCCTCTGAAATCCATCGGTGTCAGAATGATGATGAATTCAAAAGAATGATGAGGCATTTCTTGAAAATGGATAGAGAGGCATACTTTTTGCAATTAGCCCAAGAAGGAGCTAAACTTCCTCCTCACTTCAATGTCGAAGATATCATCACGCATGAGGAAGAAACTCCGATGACGGCCATAATGAACCAGCTGCATGCTATGCAGGTCAAAATGAATAAAATTGAGAAAGAGAAGGAACCCAAGGAATTCTCCATGGAGGCCCTTTGTCCTTTCCCTTTTGACAAAGACTTGTATATGCCTCCATTCCCAAAAAGAGTGGAGATACCAAAGTATGACAAATATGACGGACACTCTGATCCTCAAGATCATGTTAGAGAGTTCTGTACACAATCCATGGAATTCATGCATGAACCGACTTATCTAATGCGTCTTTTTCCTAGATCCTTGGGAGGAGCATCCATTCAGTGGTTTTCAAGATTACCTTCTACAATCAAAACTTTTGAGGAATTGATTAAATTGTTTTATCAACAATATTCCTACAATATTCAACATCCGATTACCATGATCGATATCTGTAACCTCAAGCAATATCCAGGGGAATCATTCCTAACTTTTCTCAAGAGGTGGCGAAAGAAATTTTCTTTATATGCTAGACCAATTCCCGAAATGGAGAAACTTGAAATCTTTATCAATAACCTTGTTCCAGAGCTCAACTATCCATTGCAAATGCAAGATCATGTATCTTTTGATAAAATGGTGGATAATGCAATCAAGATTGAGAAAGTACTTGTCAAGAAAGGAGAAATCACACTTCAAAAGGACAAGTCTGAATCGGGATCTAGCTCAAAAGATAAAAACAAGACTTGGAATAGAAACAAAGGTATCGTCTCTGACGGTGTTGTTGACACTATCCACACCCCATCAAAGGCACCGGCCTACAATCTCACCCTTGCCACCAAAGCCATTGAAGCTTCAGAGCAAAAATCTGCTGAACCATCTCCAAAGAAGCCATTCAAACGATGGGATAATAAACGAAAGTTTACTCCCCTAGGAGAATCTTTGGAATCTGCTCTGAGGACCCTGATAGCTGATAACATGATCTCTTTACCACCAATCCGAAAACCTGATCCGGATCCAAAACCATGTTGGTGGAAAGATAATGAATTTTGTGCTTTCCATCGAACTAAAGGCCACAGAACTAATGGATGCTTCCATTTGAAGCATACCATTCAAGACTTGATAGATCAAGGGGACATCACAATCGATAATCCTACCAGCAATAATGATCACACAGCATTTACAGAACCTTTTCCACAACATGGCAAGGGAGTTTCCACTTCTCAGCCTAACATGGGGGCAAAAGTCAACTATGCCTACCCTGGAAACGATGTTGTCATCAATATGGTGGAACCATGCCTCTCTGAGAGCTGTAATGTCATCACGATTGTACGAAGAGATAGAAATCATTCCTCAGCTAATGCAGTTACCAGATCACAAGCTCAGACGCATCTGAAAGGACAAACACCAAATTCATTTGATGTCCCTAAGATACCTTTCAATCTCACATCTGCTTCTAAACAGAAGGTTGCCTCGAAATCTCCCAATCCAAAGGATACCAGACCTACATCTTACAGCATCGTACAACAACTCCAGCATACCAATGCCAAAATCTCTATGTTTGAGTTACTTCGAATCTCTCCAGCTCACCGAGATATCCTAGACAAAGCTTTGCTCAGCTCTAATGTTCCTGATGATCTAGATCTAGACAGGTTCCAAACTATGGTTGGTCATCTAACATCTCCGCAATATATCTCCTTTTCAGAAGAGGATGACAACTCCCTAAGTCACCCACATAATCAGCCCTTGCACATAGAAGTCTTGATCCAGAACCGTCGAGTCAAACGTGTGTTGATAGATGGGGGCGCAGGCCTCAACATTTGTTCTTACAACTTAATCACACAGTTGGGATTCTCAGAGATGGCTATTGATCCTCGAAAGAAGATCACCATAAAAGCCTATGATGAACAAGAAAGAGCTTCTAAAGGCACCATTGTCTTGCCCATCCGGGTGGGTCCAGTCATCAAAGATACCACATGTCAGGTGCTCGATCTACCATTGGCTTACAATATCCTTCTAGGGAGACCCTGGATACATGAAATGCAGGCTATTCCTTCAACATACCATCAATGCTTGAAATTTCCCTATGAAGGAGTGGAGGTTACTATCCCAGCTGATCTGAGTACAACTTGTAATACATTGAAGGAAAGTGCTGATAAACTTGTTCCCAATAACAGAGAATCTTCCATCAAGCAACAAAATGTGGCTTCCACATCTAAGATGGATGACATTGCTAAAGAGATCAATATCAAAGAAAATGGGATGGGAGAATACACTATAGAGCCAGTCTTGTCTCTGACATCTCTCCCAATCTCACCTAAGTCATATGGCCAATCCTTGAAGCAGTCTAAATCAGAACCTAAGGAACCTATGGAAGCATACAAAAGACATTTTGTGGTGGAGCAAGTATCTAAACAAGAATTTGAAGAGGATGAAGTTGTGCTGGCATGGCTATATAAAGAGGATTCTGAATCTAAAATTGTTCAACCTAGTGAATCTATAGCACCTACAGTCCCTTCTAATTCATATGGTCCAGGAAACAAATTGATAGCCAAGATGGGATATTCTGGTCAAGGACCTCTAGGAATTAGGGGAAAGGGTCTTGTGACCCCCATTTCACATATTGGTCGAGCCAAAAAAGATAATGGTGGCATAGGGTTTAAGAAGAAACCCTATCATCTCAAAGGTGGTTGTTCTCATGTCATAGAACAAATTGCACCAGGAGAACCCCTTCTTAAGAAAGAAGAAATAGAACCCTCTGATGATGATTCAGATAGCTCTGAGCTTATCCCCTATGAAAAATTGCCTAAAGAGATCAAAGATCTTCTTGATGATACAGATGATCCTATCAGAAGAATTAATGTAGTAGAAACACAAGAACCTACTGTAGTGCAAGAGATGGTTGTACCACAAGAACCAACCAATCTCGAAGGCAATCAAACTGATCGAGAAGCAGGGGGTAGTTATTCTGACACTGATTCCCATGAATATGAATTCAAGTCAGAGACTGAGGGTAATCCTTCTTGGGGTATTCATCCTGATTTCACGCACTTTCTAAGATTTCCTAGAGATTCTGAATCAGAAGATGAGTCAAATGATTATGAATGGGGTGCCATTCCAAAAGAAGATGAGCTTATAACAGAGAAATTTATTGATGTTATTCACCAATATGTCTCTCAACCCAATGTAGGTCTAGAGCGAAACAATGAACTTAACATGTCTGATCCACCTATGGCTGAAGAGGACTCCTATGATGATGTTGAGCCTATTCACGAATTGAACATTCTGAGCTGTAATATCACCTTTGAACTTGAGCATCAGGTTAGGACCAATGATGACATATCCACATCCGTGAACACCATATCCCAAGCCTTTCCCACTTTGACTATCCAACGCCCTGATCTTATCGACCAAACTTCCACCAACCCAAACCATGGTATGTATACCTTCCCAAATGACTATGCCCTTGCCTGCTACCTCAATGCAGTTGAGCCTATGAGTACTTCCATCAGTGAACCGAGTGTCAGCATGACCGAGTCGGACATCAAATATCTTAGTCAGAAAAACAAGAGTAAAAAGAAAAAGAAAAAGAGTTCTGAGGGTGAAAACCACTTTGTGGCAGTCTCAGAACTGACAAAAGTAAAAAGAAAAGACGTATCTGAAGGTGAAAACCTCTCTGAGGCACCTAAGGATGAGATATTTGATGTCCTTCCAAGTCATTTACAGGATAGATCTCCAGTTCTGATTGAGCCAACTCAATCCATCAATTTGGGTACAACAGAGGAACCACAATTGGTACATGTAGCACAATCTCTATCAGACGAAGAGAAACAAAACTTCACTATCTTCTTATCAGAGAAAAAGATCAACTTTGCATGGAAATATTCAGATATGCCAGGATTGGATCCCAATCTCATTATGCACCATCTATCCATTGCTCCCGGAGTAAAACCAATGAAACAAAAATTGAGAAAGATGCATCCTCATGTTGCACTCTTAGTCAAAGAAGAACTAGAAAAACTCCTAAAAGCTGGATTCATCCGTGTCATAGACTATGCTGAGTGGATTTCCAACATTGTACCTGTTTCCAAACCAGATGGTTCAATCAGAGTATGCACGGACTTTAGAGACGTGAACAGAGCATGCCCTAAGGATGATTTTCCACTGCCTAACATTGATATGATAGTGGACATGACTGCGGGCTATGAAATATATTCCCTTATGGATGGTTTTTCTGGATACAACCAAATCAAAATTGCTCCAGAAGATCAAGAGAAAACAGCTTTCACATGTGCGTGGGGAACTTTCTGTTGGAATGTTATGCCATTCGGACTCAAAAATGCTGGAGCTACATATCAAAGAGCAATGACATCTATTTTTCATGATATGATGCATAGAACAATGGAGGATTACGTAGATGATACCTTGGCAAAATCCATGATTAGAACTGAACATCTAACAGACTTGAGCATGATCCTCGACAGAATGGAAAAATTTAGTCTTCGACTAAATCCTAAAAAGTGTGCTTTTGGAGTCACTTCTGGAAAGCTCCTAGGATACATCGTCTCCAAGAAAGGCATTGAAGTTGATCCAGCTAAGGTCAAGGCTATAATAGAGATGCAACCTCCCACAAATATCAGTCAAATGAGGACGTTGCAAGGCAGAGTTCAATCTATCAGAAGATTCATATCACAGCTAGCAGACATCTCACAGCCTTTTACAAAAACATTACATAAAGGTGTGACCTTTGCATGGAATGACGAATGCGAGAACAACTTTAAACATATCAAGAAGTATCTATCAAATCCACCTATATTGATGCCTCCTATTCATGGGAAGCCATTAATATTATATGTCTCCGCAACAGATACATCACTGGGGGCATTGCTAGCACAGCATGATGAGAACAAGAAAGAAAGAGCCATCTACTATATCAGCCGAACTTTAGTGGCCTATGAGAAGAACTACTCAATGATAGAGAAGGCCTGTCTCACTGTGATCTTTGCATCACAGAAATTGAGACACTACATGTTAGCTCATACTACTCATTTGGTAGCTAAAATTGATCCACTGAAATATCTCCTAAGCAAAGCTGCCCTCACAGGTAGACTAGCTAAATGGGTCATGCTCTTGAGTGAATTTGACATTGAATATGTTGAAAGAAAAGCTATCAAAGGACAGGTCATTGCTGATCAATTAGCTGAAGCACCACTGTTTGATGATACACCCATGCAAATGGAATTTCCCGATTCCTCTATCATGCACCTCTCTTCTAGAGCATGGCGATTATTCTTTGATGGCTCCTACACACAGAATGGATCCGGCGCAGGCATATTGTTCATTACTCCTCAAGGATACTCGATACCCAAAGCATTCAGATTAAAGTTTCCTTGCACAAACAATATTGCTGAATATGAGGCACTTCTCAATGGTATGAAAATGGCAATACAGTGGAGAGTTACAGAGATGCACATTCATGGAGACTCACAACTAGTCATCCACCAGGTCAATGATGTGTACCAAACCAAAGATGAAAAGCTCATTCCTTACAAGAGAATGGTCGATGATCTAAAGAAATACTTCATCTCTATCACATTTGAGCAAATACCCAGAATGGAGAATAAGGCTGCTGATGCAATGGCAACATTATCTACTCTTTTACAACAGCCTGAACATGAACTACGCTACGAGTTCCTGGTGGAAGCCCTATCCTATCCTGCATATGACTCCCCTGAAACCCGCATGATCAGCACTGTTGTAAGTTATGACTCATCTCGCTACAAAAATTTGTTCTCCTATCTCCATGACCAAATCATCCCTGAGTCCTTTAACCGTTTTGAGAAACGAAACCTTATCCGATCTGCATCCCGATATGTCATCATTGGTAATGATCTGTACAAACGAGGTCTAGATGGTACACTGCTTAGATGTTTAGAACGAGAAGAGTCTCAACGTGCATTAGAGGAAGTCCACGAGGGTATATGTGGGTCACACTCGAACGGGTTAACGTTAGCTCGAAAACTTATTAGGGCTGGGTATTATTGGCCTGAAATGGAAAAAGAAGCTATTAAATTTGCTAAAAACTGTCAACAGTGTCAAGTACATGGCAACTTGATTCATGCTCCAGGGAGAGATCTGATTCCTTTTACTACACAATGGCCTTTTCAACAATGGGCATTTGATCTCATAGGTGCTATCCATCCGCACTCTTCTAATGGACATACCCATATAATCACAGCTACAGATTATTTTACAAAATGGGTAGAAGCAGTTCCTCTAACACAAGCAACGGGGAAACAGATCTCTATGTTCATCCTGAATTACATCATTTGCAGATATGGGATCCCTCACTCTATAATCACAGATAACGGGGGACAATTCAAAAACAAGGACCTAGATGACTTATGTGCCAAGTTCAAAATTACTCAACATTGGTCATCTATCTATTATCCTCAAGGGAACGGACAAGCTGAGGCTTCAAACAAAAATCTCCTGAAGATCTTGCACAGAACAGTGAATAAAACAGGAAGAGACTGGCATCTGATGATTAATCCAGCTCTCTGGGCATACAGAACTAGTATCAGAACGCCTACAGGGGCTACACCTTTCGCTTTAGTTTATGGGTCTGAAGCGGTACTGCCTATTGAGGTTGAAATCCCATCACTCAGGATTAGAATGCATGGACTTGTCACTGATGAAGACTACAGAGTGTCGAGGTTACAAGAACTTGAACTACTAGATGAGCGCAGACAAGCAGCATATGATCATCTCAGAGTATATCAAAAGAGAATGTCTAGAGGCTACAACAAGAAAGTCAGACACAGAGAATTTCAGGTTGGTGATCTAGTGTTGAGAGAAAATCCTAAAAATCAATCACATCGAGAACGCAAGGGGAAGTTTGAACCCAACTGGCTGGGTCCCTTTGTAATCACTGCTACTTTTGGCTCTGGTGCCTATCAACTCTCAACGACTGAAGGAGAACAGCTCCGAGAACCAATCAACGTTCTCCATCTGAAGAAATTCTACGCCTAAGGCATTCAGTGCTTGGTAAATGTCCTGAAAAAAATCTTAAAAATCGGAAAAAGTCTTGAAAAAATGAACATCTTGGTGAAAACCTAGCAATAGGCGCCTTGATGATTCACAAAAAAATAAAAAAAAATAAAAAGTACAAAAAAATTGAAAAAATGAAAAAATATAAAAAAAAAAATGAAAAAAGAAAGAAAAAGTGCCTTGGTGAAAACCTGGAAACAGGCACCTCGGTAGCAAAAATAGAATCTCTACCAAGATGGTGAAAACTCGGCAAACGGGCACCACTTGTTCCAAAATGCTCCATCTATCAGCACAATCTTGGTCTTTCCCAGCTTTCAGTCTTGCTTTAGTTTTTACATATCTCCCGGTTTGTTTCTGCATATCCTGGTTTCAATAAGTCGGTCTGTACACCAATCAGCTCAAGTGTCTGTATCCTATCAATGTTCAAACTTGGGGGCAATCAATGTCATATCTTATAGTCTCCAATGTATCTTAGATGTGTCATATCCACTCAGAGTCCTTTGAAGCTTCAAGTTGAGTCAGTCAGTCTGTCTCGTCTCCAGAAAGGATTTTGCATCAACAACAATCAAACATCAAACTCAAACTGAAAACAATATGTGCTTTTCATGCTTTTATCTCCTTGTATGCTTACTGATTCGCATTGAGATTTTTGCATATTGTGTCCCTTCGAGCTCTTCAATGATGTCCTTTACAGGATTTAGAGAGTGATGACTGGGGGCATAATCTTTTCTTTGTCTTCTGCTTGTATGTGAAAATCTAACAACTTTGGAAATTTTGGATTGAAATGGTGTCCGACTGTAAGAGCCTCTATCTCGAATTGGATGGCCATGCGTACCTCGACCATTGATACCCAAAAAAAATTCAAGGAAGTTTGATCTAACTATTGTCTTTTTGAGTGAGTTCTTCCTCCTACTGTGGAACGCAATCTTGCCTAAGGATGTGAACGATAAAGGGTCACTACGGGTAATTCACATTGGATTTAGAATGATCTCTTGACTGTTTGATGTGTTTGTAACGCAAGGCGTACTCAGGTCATCACGACGTGTATGTTTTGATGCTTGTACAAATTGCTATATCAAAATGGACATGATATTCAGGTCATCCTGGCGTTTGTGCCTTGATGCTTATATCTAATCCGACATTCAACAACTAAAATCAATATTCATATGTCCATGGTTGTTTGACCAGTGGGTGTTGTATTGATTCTTGCACATACAAATCGATATTCATATGTCTATGGTTTCATGGCTAGTGGGCATTGTATTGATTTATCCGGTTACCTAAAAAGTTCAATGATGATAACAAATCGACACATGATCAGTGACTAGGTCCTAGGTCTTAGGTTGCATTTCATTTTGCATGTCTCATTGCATGATCTCACAATGATTAAACGAACTTCAATGCTTAAATGATTCTTCAAATCGCATCTTCAAGTCTAACAAGAGCTGAATCTCACACGAAGGTTCCTCCAATGAAATAGCAAGTAGAATCCTTTTTCGGGATCAAAATTCAAATCTGAGATCATTCATATTATTAACTACTTGCATATTCGACCTTCAATCATCACAGAAATCTAGTATTCAACTTAACTGATTATCTTACATCAAACTATCAAAATTTCAACTTGGTCAACCATGGTCAACTCATGGTCAAATCTAGTCAAATTCGGTCTCCAAGACCTCCAAACGATGCAGAATGCGTTCTTGAACGTGTATAACCACTTCTCAAATCAATTAACATGCTTCTAAACCATTTAACGCTGACTTCTCTTGTCAGATTTCAATTTTAATCCCGAAGGGGGCATGGTATTGCACATCAATTCAAAGTTTGTAAATCAAAATTCTATCGATCAAATCTATCAATATCTTTCATCAGTGATCAAGATAACAATCACGTCTAGTCACTGATTCATCAAAAGTCCTCATCGCTCGGGGCAAATCTATCATCACTTGGGGCATATCAGATTCATCAAGATCCATATCAATCTGATATTTTCTTAATCTTGTAAACTGTATCAATTTTTGCAACCATCGGATCATAGTGTTCTTTCCTTGGTTCTTCGGCAACTGAAGGATTCAGATGTGATACTTGCTAGTTCTGCTAAGACAATCGAGTCTAGAACGGGTCACTCACTTCTTATCAATCCTAAGGTTTAGAATCAGGCATTTTGACACTTTTTCGCAATCATAGGTTCATTTGCTGCTACAGTGAACATTATCTTTGGTCATTCAAGACCTATTATCTCCATATCAAGTCAATATCAATCAACTCCTATCTCAATATCTTTCAATCGGTTTCTATCTTGAGATCGGTTTATCTTTTGAATCAGTTTCATATCTTTATCAAACACAGACTATCTTTGAACCACTGCGCTTCGCACAGTAATTCAAAGAGGGGCAAAATGTAATACCCCAAAAATGGGCTATAAGTTCATTAACCTCCTATATCATCAAATCATATGAAATCGACATCAAAGTCCTAATCTAAGGCACATCTAAACATCATCAAATCTAATTGATTATCTTAAATTTTGCATCGGAGAATATTCCTAGTAATATTCCTAATTATCTTAATTATCTTTAATTTTATAATTATTTGGCAATAAATCACATTTATCCTAAAATTTGATTAATTGAATATTTTCATATTTAATTAATTAGATTTAATATTTGCCACTTAATTATGTAATTAAATTTAATTCTATCTATTATTAATTGTATTATTTAATTTTGACAATAAATCAAAATTCCTATCTTTAATTGATTAAATTCTTATTTAATTAATTAAAGCATGTTGTCATTATTTAATAATATAATTTTTAATAAAAGTTTGAATAAATAGTTAATTAACCCATAAATTAATTAATTATTTTCAAAAATCAGTTGAGTTGAGGATAAATCACTTTATTTATTTATTTAATTCTTAATTATTATGCATATTCAAAAGAAACAGTTAAACTCCAAATCAGAAAATCAATGCAAGTTATTGACTTTTTGGAACTCAACATCCTTTTGGAGTTCAAAAAGCTGATCTAAACTCTAATTTGAGTTAAAAAGCTGTTTTTGCATGTTTTTGCATGATTTTGAGAATTAACTATCTTTTATGATCAGATAACTCAAAAATCAAGATGAGTTAATTTGAGTGATTTATGGCTTTTATTCATGCACCTCCAAAGCCCTGGATTTCTATAAATTAAGGCTTTAGCTCTTCACAAATCATCTCATATTTTGCACAATCACGCTGGAGAATTGGAGACTGAGGAATCAACTTGCGAATTCAAAGCTTTGTGAGATCAATCTTATTTTTTTTGCATTCATATTACATATCATTGTTAGATTCATAGCATATCAATTTTCAATAGCATTCATAGCATATCAATTTCATTTAGCATAGATTTCATATCAGTTTTTACAATTATTATTGCATAGAAAAATCCAAAAAATAGCTTAATTGCATTTATTCCATATCCATCTTTTGCATTCAAATCCTTCATTTAGGTGTCGTCTAGGTCACTGATCTTGATTACAATCTGAGAACATTAATCTCGCACCTATTAGAAGGCAGTAAATCGCTTGGTTAGATAGCTTTCAATTTTGCATGATTTTGATTATAGCTAACCTCTAATGTTTTACTGAGTGTTGTGTCTACAGATCAGGTATAATTTTCACACACACAGAGAGATATATTGATCTAGAAAATAATGCTTTTTTTTTTACTACTAATTAATATTAAAATGGAACATATAAATATAATTAGACGATCAGAATGTACAAAATAATACTCATAAAACAAAAAACCTAAATGAAAGCCTTGGTAAGAATTAAATTAGATCATGACAAATGTCCTCATCTTGTGACTCAAGATAACATGAGCTAAAAATAACTCAATCTAAATATAGAAAAGCACTCCTAGGTTTATCTTAATTGTAACTTAAACTAAAAGGGGATGCAAGTAATTAATTGATTATTAATTTATTGCTAGGTGAATAACTTATTTATTCTAACAAATATCTCATCTAGGGTTTAAAGTCCTTGGCCTTCAATTTTTATTATGTTTGGTCTCTATGTATAATCCTTTGGGAGTGTATGCTAGAATGCATATGAATACATTATATTCACTTTGGATTTGACTCAAAGTGAATGATTGTGCTTATATTTGTATGCTATTTTATACATATTGGTAGAAACAACTATGGTTGCATTAAATATAAAATAAAATTGAAGAGAAAATGTTAAATAGAAAGTCATTTGTCTTTTTTTTACATTGCCTTTTTTCAAACCTTTACACATTTCTAAACCATGAAGTATTTCTAGATACATCTAGCATAAAAGTATGCTAGTGCCTTTATGATGAATAATATAAGTATTGACTTTTTGTACATATTCTTCCAAGCTTAAGATAAATCTTGGCTCAAAGATTTCCATTATGAGGGTTTCCTAGAATTATCACACTAGGTGTGATAATCAATGACATGGGTAACTTTAAATTTTTATAGGGAATTCAAAGCCTTCTAACCACATCTAAGGTAACTTTGACATTGAAGCAGACCGAATTAGAAATTAAATTGATTTTTGAGGCTCATTTGGGGTCTAATGGATGAATTGAAATAATTTTGAGTTCCACACATTTATATGGAAAAAATTCACCTCACAAATAGCGAAATCAAAATGAAGGGGGAGAACAAAGAGACCCACTTGAGAAATCGGTTGCATGAGTAGGGGACCAATTTAATGGGGGATCAAATAATAACATCAAGAAGATTTAATACTCGTGCACAGAGAGAATGAAATGGTGGAGAATGATAGACGATATTTGGGCGTAAAGGTGAGGAGATATCATCATTTGAGAAGTGTTTTAGAAGCACTCGTAAGTCCATTCGATCACACACACTTCTGTCTACAATTTAATGTTAGGTCGATATCTTTGTGGGGATGAATTTTGGATGCTCATATTTAACTTTATCTCCATTATCGTATGGACACGGTCCTGCAGGCCATTAAATTAGGGACCAACTTGGAGAGGGTGTCGCTCTTTCTCACCTACCGTGTCAAAGAGATAGAGCTCATATGATGAGTGATGGAAAGTATAGTTAGGGCCAAGTGGAGATTGAGTTTAAACTAGTTGTTAGAAGGATGTTATTCTCTATAAAATAGTATTTTTTTATATTTGTACAGAAATTTATTATCATATATTATGACGGATTTTTATGAAATTTTTAGTCGTTTGATTATCATAATACTTCTCCTTCACAATATTGTAAAAATGAAAAATATTGGATGAAAACACTTTGAGTTATGTTGATTTGTGTTTTTCAGTTCGTGCCAATTCGTATGGAGAATAGCGAGAGTTGTCATTGGAAAGAATAGTGGTCGGAGGTGGGTTATACTCGGAATTTGATAATCCATTGATCCCATTCCCATTCTAGGGAACCGAGACGAATGAGGATTCATGGAAAGGATATGCAACAATAGGAATGACTTACTTGAAGGAATTGTTAGGTATGAAAGTTGGGATTTTATGGAATTACTGGAGAAACAAAAGAACGAGGATGGGGGATAGCCATAAAGATGGTAGTAATGTGGGATTTTTATCTTTTTAATATGAAATATAGATACCATTAATCATAATATTGTATTAATATACCAGTGTAAAATGATGTAATGTATTTAGCGAGTGGACCAAATCCTCATTTGGATTTCTATCCATAGATTTATGCTAATTAGGCAACTTGAAATGTATTATGTTGTAGCACCATTTTGCCATGTTAATATATCTTAAAAGGGAGTGTCTTTTGTCTTTTTGTAGATCCTCTTTCAACGTCATGCCAATATGCATTGAAACACAATATTTTCACATGGAAATCTTGGAAATTGGAATACCACCACATATAATGCTAGACATGATTTGCATTTAGGACTGTCCATCTATTATGCCTTAGTCAATTTAAATTTACAACATAACCAAGCCTTGGACCTTAAATATGTTTCACATACAATACCATTGTATATCATATATATGATACCTTATTGATAAATTTAATAATTTATATTCTCTGTAATATAATAGAATACATGTGAATATTGTGTTGGAATTATTGTTGTTTGAGGTGTTGACATTCATGTTTTATCATTGATGTCAACATATGTTTCAGTTGGTTTCATGAAGAGTCTCATTCAAACTAGTTATCATAGAAACATGTAGGTCTTATAGGGCGGTATGGATAGTATACGCCGTTCTAGGGTATGCGAACTTATATTTTTCAAGCAGGATATGTGTAGACCTTATTTCTAAGGTCACAAATTATTATCTATTTGTTTGCATGAGTTATAGATGATTTGGTAGAAACTGGTTACAATGCAGTGACATATGATTATGACAGAGATGGTCTTTGAGTTTTCAGGATAACTTGGATGTGAGCATGTATTATGGCATGCGAGCTTGAGGCTTGACAAAAGACACATGGGAGAACATTCTGTGAGATTCTTGGGTTGCTGGGATAGTGGTGATGTCAAATGTGGTGTGTGATCTTGCGAAGGCCTATTTGGGGCCAACCAAAGGAGATGACATGTTCAAAAGGTTTCTAGTGTGATCACGGATCTTGGTGTGCATTTGATGATTTGTATTTATTTACAATGCTTGTTTAAGATATCACATGTATCTTAGCAAGGGTCTATATATTCATTTGTGCACTGGGGAAATCCTAACAGGCCAACCTAATTTCTTGTTGTAACTTGTATAATGGAAAGTCATTCCTTGAGTGTTAAGAGGTTGTGAACTTGTTATAGAGAGGTTTTCTAGATGTAGAGTAGAGATCATTCATTGATCACTTCATTGGCACTATATAGGAAAAACTAGTTGTTGTAAGTCAGTTTATTATTGTTACTATATACCCTTTATATTTATTTTGATAGTGGATCTAGAAGGCAGGTTTAACCTTCAGAAGGTGGATTTAACCTTCACTTTGGGTAGTGTGCTTAGGCAGTGAGCCTATCTTTGTAATCAACTCCTAACAGAGTTGGAAAGACTCCTAACAAGGTTTGTCCTTTAATAGAGACTTGTACTGAATGTAATAATCAGCTCCTAATAGGGCTAGGTCTCCTAACATGAACATAATATTTTAGTGCATCATTAGTGGGTTCCATCCCCACCGGGGTTTTTCCTTTAATAGGGTTTTCCTCAACAAAAAATCTTTGTGTTATGGTGTTCTAATTTTGTAGTGTTCTTGTGGTTATATTATTGTTTCAATTTGTTTAAAGTAATCAGATTAAAAGGAATTAAATTTTAAAGATTTGGCATACAACTGATTCACCCCCCTCTCAGTTTTCTTGGTGTATTATTATTGCTAACAATTGGTATCAGAGATTCTTTTCCTCAGATAGAAAGCTTAACCACTTGAGAAGATCCTCAGATGGCTTTCTATAGGAAGGAGAGCCCTAAGTTTGATGCTGAAAATTTTGATAGCTAGAAAAACAAGATGAGGACTCATCTCATCTGCATGGGAATTGATTACTGGATGATTATCAAGAAGGATGAAGAGGTAGAATCTGAGATAGCTGATGATACTGAAGATGAGAAGAAGTTGTTTAATTGCAACATGGTTACAAGGGAAGCATTGATCATTTCACTTTTAGAAGAATAATTCATAGAGGTTAAGGAACTTGATTTAGCACACAAGATATGGACAAGGTTAGAAGCTTGGTATGAAGGAGACAAGTACACTAAGAGGATGAAGTTGTAGGATTGGAAAGAAAAGATGGAGAACCTGAGAATGCAAGATGATGATAATGTCAGAGAATATATACAAAGGATAACTAAGGTTGTTACAAGAATTAGAAACTTTGGAGGCACATACATTGAAGAAGAAGTGATCGCAAAGATTATGAGATCTTTGACACTAGTTTATAACACAAAATTTTAGGCAATTGAACAGGTCATTCCACTCACTGCAAACTTCAACAAAGAGATGTTGATTGCTAAATTAACCACCTTTGAGATTAAAAAGTTGCAGGAGGCATTACCTAAAGTGGAAACTGCATTCAAGGTTGTTGTTTACAATCACAAGAGGGCATTATCAAGCCTTGTGAGCACTAGCAGAGGTAGAAGACATGCATAGCTTGGAGAGAATACTGATGATTGGTTTGAAAAAGAGGAAGAAGAGAGAAAGCTATATGAGCTTGTAGCTCTAATCGCAAAGAGGGAAAAGAGAGGTAAGGGTAAGTTTGAAGGCAAGTTACCCGTAAAATGTTTTTTTTGCAATAAAATTGGTCACTTTGCATCCAAATGTCCTACTAGGGTTCCTAAGAATAAACTTAAGTTCTATAAGAAGGATAAGGAATGTTATTATGCTAGTGAGGGTGTTTCTGACGATTCTGCAAATGATGAAGATGAGATTGGATTTTTTGCAATTAAGGATGAAGAACCTGCTCATGAAGAGAAAGCTTTATTTTCACATGTGGAAAAGAAATCAGAATAGATTATAGATAGTAGTTTCTCTCACCATATGGCTGGTGATAAAGAAAAGCTTGTTTAGATGAACAAATATGATGGTGGAGTGGTTAGATTTGGCGATAACACTCCCAGATTGATCATCTGTAGAGGATCAATCTCTCTTGATGGAAAAACTAACAATGATGATGTCTTGTTTTTTGATGGCATTAAACATAACTTGTTGAGTGTTGGACAACTTGTAGATAAGGGTTACCACTTGCATTTCAAGGATGGAAAATGCTCTACTAGAAGTAAGACAAGGGACTTGATCACATTAGGTACAAAAATAAAAGGTAATGTGTTTCAATTGATTACTACAGAAGCTAGTTATTTTGTGGAAAAGGTAGATGATAGTTGGTTGTGGCATAGAAGATTCTATCATATCAATTTTGACAACATTGCAAAGGCCAATAACACAAATGTAGTTAGAGATCTTCCAAAGATTATCAAACCTACTAACACTATATGTAGAGATCATCTGATGGGAAAATAATCAAAGAGAATCTTTAAAACTAAATCATTTTTAGAAAATGGGAAGTTAGATTTGGCACATACAGATTTGTGTGGTCCTACAAAGACAAGGTCCTACAATGGTGAAAGATAAAATTTTGCACATAGGTCTCCAAAACAGAATGGGATAATAGAGAGAAGAAACAAAACTATATTGGATGCTATGAGGAATATGTTAATTGAAGGAAATGTGGCACACATGCATCGGAGAGAAGTAGTCAACACTCCTATGTACACTTTAAACAAGGTTTAGATCAGATAGGGTACTGGTAAGACTCCTTATGAGTTGTGGTTTGGTCATATTCCCACTGTGAAGTATTTCATAGTTTTTGGTAGTAAGTGTTCTATCAAAAGAGATGATGAAATAGGAAAGTTTGATGCAAGGAGTGATGAAGGTATATTTCTTGGATAATCCACTAAGAGTAAGGCATATAGATGTTTCAATATGAGATTAAGGAAAATAATTGAAATTGATAATGTGAAGATTGATGAGAAGTTTCAGATTCAAGAAAGGATGTATGAGTGTCATCCAATCCATGAGACCGAGAATAAAGAAGCAAGACATATTTTTGAGATTGACAATGGCATATAGGTTTTCTTGAGTGAACAAAAGGAAGCTCCTAGAACACCAAGGTATGTTTTGATGAACCATCATGAAAATCAGATGATTGGTGATGCTAATCAAGGTTTGATGACAAGGTCTAAGGCTAGAAATGATCTATTTTTAATCTCACAAGTTGAACTTAAGACTATTGGTGAGGTTTATAAAGATGAATCATGGAATAAGGAAATGTAGGAAGAGCTAGAGTAGATAAAGAAAAATAACACTTGGGAATTGGTTCTTAGGCCTAAGGACAAAAATGTGATTGGAACCAAATGGGTCTTCATAAATAAAATGAATGAAGAAGACACAGTTGAAGGAATAAAGCTAGATTGGTCTGTAAGGGCTATTCACAATAGAAGGTATAGACTTTGAAGAAATATTTGCACCTATACATGCGAGGTTAGAGGTAGTAAGATTATTCCTTACTTATGAAGCACATAAAGATTTCAAGGTATATTAGATGGATGTGAAGTCTGCATTCCTGAATGGTGATCTTGAGGAATAAGTATACATAAAGTAGCTTGATGGATTTCCATTGACAGAAGATGGTGACATAGTCTATAGGTTGAAGAAGGCTTTGTATGTACTAACACATGCACCAAGAGCTTGATATGCTTGTCTTGACAAGTATTTATTGTATCTTAGTTTCACAAAAGGTAGTGCAAATAATATTATTGAGAACTAGTACTGATGGTATTTTGATTGTTGAGCTAGTGTTTATGGATGACATTATCTCTGGAGGTAATAATGAAATGAATAATAATTTTTATGAAGAAATGAAAAGAGGGTTTAAAATGTCAATGATTGGTGAAATAAAGTTCTTCCTTGGTTTGCAAATAACTCAAAATAAACATTGTATTTTCATCTCACAAACCAAGTATCTTAAGGAGCTACTAAAGAAGTTTGGAATGAAGGATTGTAAACCTGTTGGGACATCTATGGTGATTGGGTGTAATAATTCCTCTACTGATCAATCTAAAAGCATTTTCAAACTAAGTACAGGTCCATGATTGGATGTTTTTAGTCCTTGACACACACTAGGCTAGATATAGAAAGTGTAGTTGGAATTGTTGCAAGGTTCCAAGCTGATCCTAAGGAGACTCACTTTGATGCTATTAAAATGATATTCAAATATCTAATTGGAATAGTGAAGTATGGTTTATGGTATGATAAATTTGATGATTTTTGAAAGAATTTGCCTAAGGAAAATAGTAAAATGCCAAGATCTAGAAGCTCAAGAGATAGCATAAGAGAGATAGGCAAAATGATCAAATAATTAATTATAGCCAATTGAATTGAATACAAAGTAGGAATGCCTGAATATATAGGAAATGCAATAAGACTATATGATAAGGAGATGATAAGCTATCCACCTCACTAGGTGGAATCACATGTCCACCAAAGGTGGATCATCCTCCATTGTACATCAAAGTATGTGCAACATGTGTAACAATGAAAGGATGATAATATGATAAGAGCACTAAAGGTGGATCTCACACACAAAGAGGTATGAGATGAACACTATCACCATGTAAAGTGGAATTTCTCCTAACCATGTGCTAAAATGAAATGAAAACTCCTAGGTTTCTCAATGACAACTAATATATAAATGCATTATCCTAAGTAAACTTAAGTAAAGTGTAATTAGTGAATATTTAATTACACCAACACCCCCCCTTAAGTGAAACTTAGGGGAATGCACTTAAGCTCACAATGCAAGATGACAATACAAGATGGGTCTTGGCTACTAGGCCATGTTAGGTACCCATGTACAATATGAAAGAGCAATGCAATATGATGAAATCTCTCATAAAGTGGAGAAAGATGGAAAACCTCATGGAAAAAACCCTCCCCCAAAAAGAGAGATGAAAAATAAAAGATACATGGATGGATGTAGTAATCATAACCCCCCCATTATGACATACATAATGTATGTACAATCAATAATTCCCCCAATGGAAGGAAACAAGGAGACATGATATCCCCCCCATAATGAATAATCTCCTCCAAGGATGGTGAGTGCTTGAAGGAAAAACATAGAACTATGCCTACAAACAACATTTCTTCCCTTAGGAAGAATATAGACCAAGTATAGATGAAAGAAGGCTTTCCATTTTGGATAGGAAGAAGGAAGGGGGATACAAATGAATTATGATGTCTCTAAAGTATGATCATGTTCTTGGTTGATGAAGATGCCATGAAACAATCAGGAACAAGCCCAATAGAAGGTGACAAACAAGGAACCAATGGTAATTGATCCATGTAATAAATTGGATCAAAATCCAAAGATAAAGATGCCTCAAATGAAGAAGTAGGAAGAGAAGAAAGAAAGCTCCCCCTCAATGTAGAATGTACACCCATGATAGATGCACTTGGATCAATATATAAACTACTCCAAGAAAACTAAATGATGTTCCTCCCCTTAGGAAGAAACAAGTTCATAGGTGTATCAATGAATCCTCCCTAATCTCTAGGAAGAATCCTCAAAATGTATGATGTTCGAGGAAACTAAATATGAATCTCCAACACATGAGTATGATCAACCTGAACCATGCAATGTGACATCTTAAGTGAAGTTGGAGACTCATGAAAACCAATCTCCAAAGAATCAAATGCCTTCTCTGAAGTTAAAATGACCTCATCCAAATGTTGTATCAAAGGATCCACAATCATGTCATCCTTGAAAGAAGGATCAAGTGGAGAGTGAAGATAAGGGTCAGAGTGTTCCCTCACAACAACTGAAGAAGGACCATCCTCAACAAAGAGAAGATGAATGTCATCAATGTTGTCTCTGAAATCCTTAATGTAGGAATCCACAAAAAAATGTGTAATGTCTGTAAGTATCTTATGGTAGAGAGTCTAAATCATCATCATCCTCTAGATCATGACACAAAGTATGTAGCAACTATAAGACATCTTCATTCAAGGGAATATTCTTTGCATCATCAAGTGGAATGAGGCAATCTACAGTAGGATCTTTTGGGAATGGAGAAACATGCAGATCTCCAAAATGCTCCCAAATATTTATCCAAATTGTGCATGTGCACTCAATATCAATGATCTTTGGGCCAAAGGCATGGAAGATAGACACACTCATGGTTCCAGTAAGAAGAATTTTGATATAAGTGTTCTTATCTTCCCAAATTTCTTGACTCCACTCTCCTTGTGGCTTAAAAATTGTTAGGAATAAAGTGTCTCAACCTTGGATAATTCGTATTCTTATTATTTGTTTTGTAATATGTATTTCTTGCAAATAATGTTGATGTGTCAGCATCTTGAATTGTGTGTAAGGAGATCATGGCTAAAACGGTTATGACAGATTCCTATGACACGTAAGAGCTATGTCAGGAATATTCAATGACAGGTGAAGACATGTGGCAACTGATAAATTTGAGTACTGTACACTCTTCCCCAATCATGGGGTTCGGGGCATCACCTCAAAATTTTTTTTGGGGTTCCTATTTTCTCGGAGAATGGTAAAACCCTAATACGTTTATCTTTGGGAGTAGCCCTAAAAAGTGAAGCACATGATATAAGCTTTTTTAGGGTTGCGAAGAGATGTGATGTGAGTCTATTGTTGGAACATTTTATGCTATTGTGATTTGTCTTCAAGGGTTTTAGAAATCTTCTGAAAGAACTTGCATTGCAAGTGTATTGTAAGCTGTAATAGTTTTGATCAATACATTGTGCAAGTTTTGGAGTGTTGGGGTTTTTACCGAAAGGTTTCCCCAGGGTATATCATTGTGTCATTCTCTATTTTTCTGTATGTATGGTATGTGGTTGCAATATCTTTGTTAAAGTAGTTAACGAATCTGAAATTGTAAGGATTTAAAAGAATTTGCATAATACTCTCCTATAGAGATTAGCGTAGGAAGCTATTTCCACACCTGAGTTTCCTTACAAAAATGAGTCCATAGAGATGAGGTAAGATGTTAAGCCATCTACAATTTGTGATGACTCCTTTTACCCATGATGCATAATTATCCCCAATGAAAGGTATGGCCTCAGGATGAAGTACTACCTTCATGACTACATCAATGATACTTATCACATAAAAAATGAGATCAACAAATCAATGCACCCCCAAAATGCAAAGAATCAAATAACCCCCCCAAAATAGATGATTTTGGCACTTTATATATAGTGCATGTACAATTACCACTTGCCAAAGTGAACCAAAGTGGACTTTTGATTTTGATGATTACAAGAGAAAATATGAAGCTATGGTAGACTCAAACAAATAAGATACATAACCACTCAAGGATCCAACAAAATACAAGTGCCAAAATAGACCAAATACTAAAAGTACTATGTCCACTTAGAATTTTTCCAAATTGATGCCAGATATGGAAGTAGACAAAAAATTATGCACTTTCAAAAATAATAGCACCTAAAAATGTGTCTATATGAGCCTGAACAAAGCCTCTAAAGTTGTAAAAATCAGGATTTGTAATTTTTAGAAAATATCAGAACCAAAGATCAGAAACCACTTGCACCATTGTGTAGATCATGACATTCTACCCTAAAACAAAAAAAGTGCTTGAAAAAAGGAGTCCGAATGACTGAGATATCATTGTTTGAAAATCTCCTCTGAAATTATTTTTTCTGAATCACCGCCACCACACTTTGAAAATTCAAATGGCTCTAGATTTGGCTTCAGATGTCCAATTTGGATGTAATTTTTTTTGATTTAAGGGTTTTTGGACCTTCTCAATGTGATGCCAACCTTTGATTTTGCACCAACAAGCTCCAATTTTGGCCTGCAATAAAAATCTCTCCAAATAGGCTATACAATGAAACTCCTATGGCTCTGATACCATGTAATAATTTTGATATCTCTCTAATAACATGTAATAATTTTCATAAGGTAAAGAATAAAATGCCAAGATCTAGAAGCTCAAGAGATAGCACAAGAGAGATAGGCAAAATGATCAAATAATTGATTATATCCCATTGAATTGAATACAAAGTAGGAGTGCTAGAATATATAGGAAATGCAATAAGACTACATGATAAGGTGATGATAAGCTATCAATCACACTAGGTGGAATCACATGTCTACCAAAGGTGGATCATCCTCCATTGTACATCAAAGTATGTGAAACATGTGCAACAATGAGAGGATGATAATGTGATAAGAGCACTAAAGGTGGATCTCACACACAAAGAGGTATGAGATGACAACTATCACCATCTAAAGTGGAAATTCTCCTAACCATGTGCTAAAATGAAATGCAAACTCCTAGGTGTCACAATGATACCTAATATGCAAACACATTATCCTAAGTAAACTTAAGTAAATTGTAATTAGTAAATACTTAATTACACCAACACCCCCCCCTTAAGTGCAACTTAGGGGAATGCACTTAAGCTCACAATGCAAGATGAGTCCCGACTACTAGGCCATGATAGGTACCCAATTACAAAATGCAAGAGAAATGAAATGCAATCTCTCATAAAGAGGAGAAAGAGGGAAACCTCATGAGAAAAACCCTCCCCCAAAAAGAGAGATGAATACAAGATGCATGGATGGATGAGTAATCAAGACCCCCCATTATGACATACATCATGTATATACAATCAAGAATTCCCCCAATGGAAGGAAAAAATGAGACATGATATCCCCCCCATAATGAGTAATCTCCTCCAAGGATGGTGAATGCTTGAAGGAAAAACATAGTCCAATACCTACACACAACATTTCTTCCCTTAGGAAGAAGATATACCAAGTATAGATGCAATAAGGCTTCCCATTGTAGATAGGAAGTAGGAAGGGAAATCCAAATGATGTATGATGTCTCTGAAGTATGCTCATGTCTCTCAATGTCCTTTGTAAATGAAGATGCCACAAACCAATTAGGAACATATCCAATAGAAGAAGGTGAAAAACAAGGCACCAATGGTAACTGATCCATGTAAGAATTTGGATCAAAATCCAAATACAAATATGCCTCCTCAAATGAAGAAGTAGGAAGAGAAGCAAGAAATACCCCCTCAATTGATAAGGATTAAAGTGGGAAAATACTGAAATCTAATTTTTCCAAAATTTCATATGTTTTAGTAAATTGCAATTTTGAGGGTCTTCGGTGCATTTCTGGGCAAATATGCTGCCCGGAAACATGATGGGACATCAATGTTTGCAAAATTTTGTTCAAGATTTTTTGAATACCTTTCCAACGCATCAAACGGTTCGTAATTCGGAGCTAGGATGAGAAAGTTATGCCTTCTCCAAGTGGACCAAAATTTTATATTTAGTTTTTTTTGATAAATTTTGATAGTTTTAATAGTTTAATTGTAATAAACATTATGATGAATCTTCATTTCAATTCCAAGGGATTTGTGTGACCCTTGGGATCCATCTGAATTGTATAAACTCTAATTTTGAATAGAATGGAGACAGTTTTTGGTTTGCAATCTTGTTGTTCTCAATTTTCGTGTTGAATTCTACAATACTGCAGGTATCACACCACGTATTGTAATCTGGTTTTCATAAATCAGATCAGTGGTATCAGAGTGGGAACGCTCCTTTATGCCAATTTACACAAGGTCTTCCTACCAAAGATTAGGATTGCATACACAAGATTTGTCAAAATACCCACCTTTGAGACGCACACGATCGAAGATGTCAGACGATGCTGTTAAGAAGTTGGTCAAGGAAGCTTTAAATAAGCAACGAGGGGAGATGATGAGTCAATTTTAACGCCTCCTACAGAAGCAAAAACCCTCTGAATCTGAAACATCATTTCATGGAAATACCCCTTTCAAAGTGCAGGTCAATTTTGACATCCTGAATTTTGAAGGAAAGGTCGATTCTGAAGCTGTTGATAACTGGTTATCAAAGTTGGATAGGTACTTTTCTGTAAATAATTTCTTAGATGCTGAAAAGATAACATTTGCTCTCCTCAAAGCTGAAACCCATGTGAAATTAGCATGGGAAACCAGAGTAGCAAATAAAGAACAAGAATCAGTTGATGAAGATGGTTTTATAATATCTCTTGATAAGAAGCCCACACGGGGAGAATTTGTGGAATACATAAAAGAAGCTTACCTCCTGGAGGATGTATATGAACAAAAATACATAGAATGGCAACTTCTTTGACAAAAGAGGGATCAGTCTGTGCAAGATTACACCAATGCATTCCATTCACTTTCAGCAAAACTCGGTATTAATGATTCAGAGAAGCATCAAATTTTGAAATATCGGAGTGGACTTCACAGGTATATTCAAACAGAGATGGAATTTTTAAATATTGAGACATTGGCAAATGCCTATAAATATGCTACAAAAATTGAAGAAAAATCCAAGCAAAAAGGGAAGAGGGACTACTTTGCAAACAACAAGCCAAGGGTTGAAGGTGGCAATAAACTTGCAGGAAAATAGGTGACCAAGGAACTTCATTCAAATTCACCCAAGAACACATGGTGGTCTACTAAAAAGATAGACACAGGCATGTGGTGTGAGATGCATAAGTCCCCAACCCATAATACAAAGGATTGTCGAAGTATTAAAAATTTGATGACAGAAATACGAGGAGAGGAAGCTGAACCTGAATCGTCACCAATAGATAATTCTGAGAAAGAGGAGAATGATTCCATCATAGAAGCAAACCCATATGCCGTAGTTGGAACTACTAAAGTATTGCCCCGTGAAGATGAAGAGTGACTTTTTCATTCACAGATGTGGGTTGATGGAAAGCCTTTGCATTTTATTGTTGACAGTGGGAGTCAAAAGAATTTGATCTCCAGGGAGACAGTCAAAAGATTAAATCTAAAAGTGACAAGACACCCACAACCATACTCTATGGGATGGGTAAATGAGGGACAAGATATTCAAATAAATCAACAATGTCGTTTGCCATATTCAATCAAGCCTTTCAAGGATGAAGTGATATGTGATGTAGCACCATTGGATGTATGCGATGTCTTTCTGGGGCAGCCATACATGTATCAGAGGCATGGGGTGTATGAGTCCAGGCCATGTAGTGTTACAATCAAGCTTGGTGGGAAGAGGTATCGAATACCAGAGGTATGTCCAACACAAACTGCTTCTTTAATTAGTGCTAAACAATGTAAACGCTTGATTGCTCAAACTGGAGCTTTTGTTGTACTCATGATTCACCCTGAACAAACAAAGTCAATTGTTCTTAATACACATACTAAGGTAACAGAGAATCAACAAAATCAGATGGATAAAATTTTGAAAGAATATCACAGTGTGTTTACACCACCAGTGGGAGTACCAACACACTGTCAAGTCAAGCACTCTATTGATTTAATCCCAGGCACACCGCTACCACATGAGACAATATATAGGAGGTCAGTTTTGGAAAATGATGAGATTAAGAGACAAATTCAGGAGTTGATTCAGAAAGGACACATTCGTCCAAGTGCTTCACCTTGTGGAAGTCCAATTGTCCTTGCTAAAAAGAAAGATGGGACATGGAGGCTTTGTATTGATTATAGAGCATTAAACAAAATCTCTGTTAAAAATAGATATCCAATTCCTCGAATTGATGATTTGCTGGACCAACTTAGGGGGGCTAAATTCTTTACAAAAGTTGACTTGAAGTCTGGATACCACCAAGTACCAATTGATCCAGCAGATGTGTGGAAGACTGCATTTAAATCTAAGGAAGGTTTGTTTGAATGGTTGGTCATGCCTTTTGGCCTAACAAATTCCCCAGCCACATTTATGAGATTGATGAATGATGTGCTTAGACCATTCATTGATTCTTTTGTAGTGGTTTATTTGGATGACATACTCATCTTTAGCAGGACTTGGTCTGAGCATTTGCAACATGTTGAACAAGTTCTTTCAACTCTGCAAAAACACAAACTTTATGCGAACATTGAGAAGTGTTCTTTTGGTATGCAGAGTATTCAATACTTAGGGTATATCATTGACACTGAGGGTGTTCATGTTGATTCAGCAAAGATTCAAATAATCCAAGATTGGCCATCCCCTAAAAATTTCACAGAGCTTCGCAGCTTCTTGGGCTTAGCCAACTTCTATCGCAGATTTGTGTTTGGTTTCTCACACATATCATGGCCTCTTAATCAATCACTAAGGGGTGGAGCACAAGCAAAATTTTAGTGGACAGAGGCAAAGCAACAAGCATTTGAGGAGTTAAAGAAAAGACTATGTTTAGCACCAGTATTGGTCCTTCCAGATCTACACCAAGCATTTGAGATAGAAACAGATGCATCAGATTATGCTCTTGGTGCGGTACTCACACAACATGGGCATCTTATTGCCTATCATAGTGAAACTTTTTCTGATACAGTACGTAGGTATCCCACCTATGATAAGGAGTTGTATGCCATTGTTCAGGCTTGCAAACAATGGAAACACTATATACTGGGAAAGGAAACTGTTATACATACAGACCATAAACCACTCCAATTCTTGCAAACACAAGGGAAGCTACAGAATGATAGACATCAACGGTGGTCAGCCTATTTACAACAATTTCACCTCAACATTCGTCATAAAAAAGGAAGTAGTAACAAAGTGGTAGATTGTTTGAGTAGGCCTCCAATTGTAGGTTTGACAATAGTGTTGGATTCATGTGGTCATCAATCATCCACTTGGGAACAACTATATAGTACTGACCCTGATTTTGCTAACATCTATAGTAATTTGATAGAAGGAAAATCTGTCTCTGATTTTCACTTGCAGGATGGGTTTCTTTTCCATAATGGTCACATATGTGTACCCACTGAAGAACGGAAGAAAATGATATGGGAAGCTCACTATAGTCGTGTTGCAGGACATTTTGGTATTGGTAAGACTACTGCTATCCTTCAAAAGTATTTCTATTGGCCAAAAATGAAGCAAGATATCATTTCACATATACAAGCTTGTGCAGCCTGTGCAATTGCAAAGCCAGCAAACCATAAGTTGGGTCTATACTTACCATTACCTATTCCTGATAAGCCATGGCAGTCTGTTTCAATGGATTTTATGTCTGGGCTTCCAACTACCAGGCGGGGGCATGATTGTGTATATGTTGTGGTAGATGGGTTTTCTAAAATGGCTATCATGGTGGCATGTAAAAAGATGATTTCTGCAGAAGATATTGCGAAGCTATTTTTTGAACATGTGTGGGTTCATTTTGGTTTGCCAAAAACCATTATTTCTGATAGGGATAGCAGGTTCATCAGCAAATTTTGGTCTGCACTATGGGCTCAAATGGACACGAAATTGACAAAGTCCACAGCATTCCATCCCCAAATAGATGGGTAGACAGAAGTGGTGAATCAAATGATTATTCATATTTTACAGATGTATCATTCAAAACATCCTCGTACATGGGATGAAAGCTTACCCTATGTGCAACACAGCTACAACCGTGCACTCCATAGTACGACAGGGCACAGTCCATTTGAGGTTTCTCTTGGGTACCAGCCATTGGCACCTATGGATGTAGCAATACCATCTCCACACTCTAGTAGTCCATTGAATGGTGACAAGGAGGTAGATAAAGCAAAAAAATTCATTGATAACATTAGACACCTACAACAACAAGTTCATGAGATATTGGAGCAAAGTAATCAGAAGTATAAGGAAAGACATGATAAACATAGAACTCCTCATTAGTTTCAGGTTGGTGACAAGGTATGGTTACATCTTCAGAAAGAGCGCCTGCATGGACCAAATAGGAAGCTTCATCCTCTTCATTATGGACCATACGCTATTGTGAAACAAGTTGGTGAGAATGGTTTTGAACTTAATTTGCCATCCTTTTTGGGACTGCATCCAGTTTTCAATGTGGAATTGTTGAGACCCTATTTTCCTCCTTTATTGGATATCTCCCAAGCTACTGAACACATTCAAGCTGCAGAGTTAAATCCCTCTACTACTGCTCCAGTCCAGTGTGACCATGTTACTGAAGCCATTTTAAAGACTTTGAGAAATCAGAACATTCCTTTGTATCAGGTGGTTCGAGCTGGTCAGCATTCTCATCAAGGCAAGTGGTTTACTAAGGAACAAATTGAAGAATGATTTCCTCATCTGTTGTAGTAGCTTAGTGCAATGGGGCCCATTGCCTCTTAAGGGGGGAGGAATGATAAGGATTAAAGTGGGAAAATACTGAAATCTAATTTTTCCAAAATTTCATATGTTTTAGTAAATTGCAATTTTGAGGGTCTTCGGTGCATTTCTAGGCAAATATGATGGAACATCAATCTTTCCAAAATTTCGTTCAAGATTATTTGAATACCTTTCCAATGCATCAAACGGTTCGTAATTCGGAGCTAGGATGAGAAAGTTATGCCTTCTCCAAGTGGACCTAAATTTTATATTTAGTTTTTTGATAAATTTTGATAGTTTTAATAGTTTAATTGTAATAAACATTATGATGACTCTTCATTTCAATTCCAAGGGATTTGGGTGACCCTTGGGATCCATCTGACTTGTATAAACTCCAATTTTGAATAGAATGGAGACAGTTTTTGGTTTGCAATCTTGTTGTTCTCAATTTTCGTGTTGAATTCTACAATATTGCAGGTATCACACCAGGTATTGTAATCTGGTTTTCATAAATCAGATCATCAATGTAGAATGTACACCCATGATAAATGCTCTTGGATCAATGTAGAAACTACACCAAGAAAACTGAATGATGTTCCTCCCTTTAGGAAGAAACAAGTCCATAGGTGGATCAATGAATCCTCCCCAATATCTAGGAAGAATCCTCAAAATGTATGATGTCTCAGGAAACTGAATAGGAATCTCCAACACATGAGTATGATCAACCTGAACCATGCAATGTGAAATCTCAAGTGAAGTTTGAGACTCATGAAAACCAATCTCCAAAGACTCAAATGTTTTCTCTGAAGTTAAAGAGACCTCCTCCAAATGTTGTATCAAAGGATCCACAATCATGTCAATCTCAAAAGAAGGATCAAGTGGAGAGTGAAGACGAGGGTCAAAGTGTTCCCTCACAACAAATGAAGAAGGATCATCCTCAACAAAGAGAAGATGAATGCCATCAATGAAGTCTCTCAAATATTCAATGTAGGACTCCACAAACAAACCTGCAATGTTTGTCAAGTAGGCATCCCATAGAACTATAACTAGAAGACAAGGAATATCCTTCTACACTGAATCACAAGAACTAGTGGCTATAGGAAGGCAATCATCATCAAGAGAGACAACAGATGTGATCTCAATAGGAGGAGAAGGAGCTATAACTAGAGGTTCTAGACCTTTTGGGAGTGGAGGAACATGTGGATATCCATAGATTTCCCAAAGAATAGACCAAAGACTAGGAATAATTATTGTCTGATCTTTGTAGTCATCAAGGGAATCCATAACATCCATATATATATTACAATAGATAACCTTAAGAACTGTAGAGTAAGAGTCCCAATTGAAAGAAGGAATTTTAGGTCTATACTCATACAAATAGGGCAATTGGTTATGCTCACTAAGATGATAAAGAACCAATTCATTCCATTTCTTATAGTTCCCTCTTGTTAACTTAATTAAACCATCCATGATGCACTTCTCACATGAAATCATGTGATAAAAAAATCAATGCACTCCCCAAAATGCAATGAATCAAAGAACCCCCCCAAAATAGATGATTTTGACACTTTATATCTAGTGCATGTACAATTTCCACTTGCCAAAATGAACCAAAGTGGACTTCTGATTTTGATGATTACGACAAAAAATATGAAGCTATGGTAGACTCAAACAAATAAGACACAAGATCTCTCAAGGATCTAACAAATTACAAGTGCCAAAAATATGCCAAAATAGACCAAATGTTGAAAGTACTATTTCTACTTAGAATTTTTCCAAACTGATACCAGATCTGGAAAGTAGACAAAAAATCATGCACTTCAAAAAAAAATAGCACTTGAAAATGTGTCCATATGAGCCCGAAAGAAGCCTCTAAAGTTGTAAAAATCAGGATTTGCAATTTTTAGAAAATATCAAAAGAAGAGATCATAAACCACATGCACCATTGTGTAGATCATGAAATTCTACTCGAAAAAAAAAAAATTGTTCGAAAAAAGGAGTCCGGATGACTGAGATATCGCTGTTTGAAACTCTCCTTTGAAATTATTTTTTCTGAATCACCGCCGCCACACTTTGAAAATTCAAATAACTCTAGATTTGGCTTCAAATGTCTGATTTGGATGAAACTAAATTTGCTTAGGGGTTTTTTGGACCTTCTCAATGTGATGCCAAGCTCTGATTTGCACCAACAAGCTCCAATTTTGACCTGCAACAAAATTCTCTCAAAATAAGCCCTATTCAATGAAAAATTCTATGGCTCTGATACCATGTAAGAATTTACCCAAGGAAAATAATAAAATGCCAAGATCTAGAAGCTCAAGAGATAGCACAAGAGAGGTAGGCAAAATGATCAAATAATTGATTATAACCAATTGAATTGAATACAAAGTAGGAATGCCTGAATATATAGGCAATGCAATAAGACTACATGATAAGGAGATGATAATATATCAACCTCACTAGGTGGAATAACATGTCTACCAAAGGTGGATCATCCTCCATTGTACATCAAAGTATATGCAACATGTGTAACAATGAGAGGATGATAATGTGATAAGAGCACTAAAGGTGGATCTCACACACAAAGAGGTATGAGATGGAAACTATCACCATGTAAAGTGGAATTTCTCCTAACCATGTGCTAAAATGAAATGAAAACTCCTAGGTGTCTCAATGACAACTAATATGCAAACACATTATCCTAAGTAAACTTAAGTAAAGTGTAATTAGTGAATATTTAATTACACGAATAATTTTACATTGCATGCTTATACTGATGCAGATTTGGAAGTGTAGATGACATGAATAGCACTAGTGGAGGAGCTTTTTTCCTTGGGAAAAGTTTGGTCTCTTGGTTGAGAAAAAAATAGGATTGTATAGATCAGTCTACTACCGAGTCAGAGTATGTGGCTGCTACCATAAATTATACATAGATTGTGTGGATGAAGCAAATGCTGAAGGACATTGGGGTAATCTTTGAAGAGCCTATTATAATACATTATGATAATAAAATTATAGTAAACATGTCAAAGAATCTATTGATACATTATAAAACCCAAACATATTTCAATCAAATATCACTTCCTAAGGGAGAAGGTTGCAGAGAAGGAGGTCAGGTTGGAATACATCAGTAAAAAGGAGAAGATAGCAGACATATTCACTAAACCCTTGCCAAAATATGCTTTTGAGTACCTTAGAGGTATGATTGGGGTGAAAACCCCCTCCTTGTGAGAACTAGATGATGTAGGGATGCATCAGTTTAGTGGCTATTAGAGCTTTATCAATTTCTAGACAGGATGCTTGGTTCTACTCTTCAAGGGGATTGGTTGCATATTCATAACATAGCATATTTGAGAGATCAAGCACCTTATTTGTTACAAGCATGAAGATTTGAAGAATATACACCTTTTAGAGGTGGGATGTGCAAAGATGGAGAAAAATAAGAACTTTCACACCCATTTCCATTGATGTCAAAGGGGGAGTGTTACAGGTGAAAAACCCTTACTATGTTAGGGGGAGCACTGAAGAAGACATCTACTTTTGGGTTGATGGTTTTTCACATATGTTTCCATTAATGCCAAAGGGGTAGATTATTGGAATTTTTTTTTTTTGAGGTGTTGACATTCATGTTTTTTCATTGATGTCAACATATGTTTCAGTTGGTTTCATCAAGAGTCTTAGACAGACTAGTTATCACAAAAATTGCCAGGTCTCATAGGGTGGTACAAACAGTAGACAATGTTCCAGGGTATGTGATCTTATATTTGTGAAGTAGAATATGTGTAGACCTTATTTCTAAGGTCATATATTATTATATGTTCATTTGTATGAGTCATGGCTGATTTGGTGGAAACTAGTTACAATGCAGTGACAAAAGATTATCAAAGATATGGTCTCTAAGTTTCCAGGATAACTTGGATCTACAAGCATGGATTGTGGTATATGAGCTTGAGGCTTGACATAAGACACATGAGAGAACATTTTATGAGATTCTTGGGTCGATGGGATAGTGGTAAGGTCAGATGTGGTGTGTGATCTTGCGAAGACCTATTTGAGGCTGACCAGAGGAGATAACATGTTCAGAAGGTTTCTAGCATGGATTATGGATCTTTGTGCACATTTGATGATTTATATTTTTTGTACGCATGTTTAAGATACCATGTGTATCTTAGCAAGGGTTTATATATTTATTTGTACATTGGGGAAGTCCTAACAGACTGACCTATCTGCTTGTTGTAACTTGTATAAATTAAAGTCATTCCTTAAGTGTTAAGAGGTTGCAAAGTTGTTGTAGAGAGGTATTTTGGATGTAGATAAGAGATCATTCATT